>BPTQ01000007.1:233903760-234117347 GCA_019973895.1 Chrysanthemum seticuspe | reverse complement strand
AAGTTACTAAGTGAATCTACACTACTCTTATCATACGTTGAATTTGACTTAATGACATGTTTGACAGTATATAACGACACAACGACTTTTCTACCTCTAACGACCTACAACGCCACTTCTTTTGTTAAGATTCTCTATGAAACTGTTTCGTGTATATAATGTCTCTATATTAGATTTCTGATTTCTTGTTAGGTAAAAATTTCTACTTCGACAATTTCTATATAAGTGTTTCCTTGAACTTCAGTTCGTTCATCTTAAGTTCAATCCCCTCCTAACAACCCTATACTTTCACGACTTCTATAGTTTCATGACTTCTATACTTTCATGACATTGGACGTTTTATGACCTTCTTCAGTTTCTCAGTTTCATGACGATTTCTGTTTCAGTTTCATGACGTTCCTCTTCAGTTTCATGACGATCTTGTTTGTTTGACAATATAAGCAAATACCTTTCATAACATAAGGTACAAATCTAATGAACAGCATGTTCCAATAGTTAACATTTGGCTGATCCTATAGGAACTCGGATATTTTCCTGAGGATCTAACCGTAGTCTCTATGCTAAAGTCTTTTTCTCAAAATCTCAAATGCTAAATCTCAAATCTCTTTTCAAGCTAATAGAATCTCAACATAATCTCATAGACGTATTATTCGTCTAAATCTCAATTATTATTTCAATAAGAAGAATCGAAACAATTCATTTAAGGCGCATGAATTATTTCTAACGAGTCACAAAGAAACAATTATTGAATCCTAAATAGGCTCCAATAATTTGGAATTGTTCGATCAATTTAATCAAACTAATTTCATATAGCTAGGTTGTCATTAATTAAGCTTAAGACTATGATAAACGTTTGGAACATGACTACAGACGAACTTAAGACAAAGATTAGTACTTACACCACAATTACAAGACGGATTACTACAATTAACAGGTCAATTATAACAATTACGATTTTAAGTACGATTCTTCCGATTTTCCGTTTTTGCTTTCTTTCAATCTTTTGTCACCTTTGGGTGTCCTTCTTGTAAGTCATTTTATCCGAAGATAACCTATGGACAACCAGTATTCTGATTAGTCTATTACGGGTGATCTTTTACCTACGGATGACCATCTTGATAAGGAAATTCTTCACTAGTGTGACACTTGTCCCGATTATGTCTGTGATCATGACGTAGATAAGTGTTACTAAGGTAACGGAGTGTAATCTAAACATGGAATACAATACTTTCCATAAACGAATATAACAGTTTGTTTGTTCTAGCAGTACTTTGACTTCTCCTTGCAGTACTTTGACTTTGTCTTTAGCAGTACTTTGACTCTTTGACTTCTTCCAGTATTTTGCAGGTTACAGTACTTTCATATCTTCAGTACTTTGATATCTTCAGCACTTTCATATCCCAACAATCCTCCCCTAACTTGAATTCTACTTGCTTGACTTCAAGTTCCTTTGTGAATATATCTTTAACAGCTTCATCTTTAAAAATGGATTGTTCTTTAGTCTTTAGATTATATCTCTGTAATATATGTGCTTTGTCAAAGTATCTCTTAGAATTGTTTTCTTCACCGCAACATCCAGCAATCTCCATCTTTTCAGCAACACAGCAATATATGACAGTTTGTACAGTAATTCAGTTTAAGTTGCATACTATTCTCATCACATCTAAGTGAATCATTGAAAATTTAATGGATTTAGAACTCTTTACCAAAGCCATTATCTCTGGAGTAGCCAAATGTTTTGGTGTGTAAGACCATGGTACATTGATAACCATATGATTTTTAGCAAATCACCAGCTATCAACAGATTTGTTTTGTCTTTACCAAAAGCTGTACCCTTCTGGACTAGTTAGTTCTTTTATCTAATGGTGAACTAATTACCAATAATGGTTTCTCCACAGCCTTTACCACAAGCCATTTCTTGTGGGCTAGCCAACTCTTCACATTACTGATATGGTGAGTTGATGACCATCCAACTTATTAGCAAGTTGTCAACTAAAAACGGATTTGATATATCTTTACCAGAGCCGTTTGCTCATGGATTAGTCAATCCTTTTGTAACCATGGTGGATTGATAACCTATTGATGTTATCATCACAAAAACCATTTATTCAACCTTTATTTTAAAATATTTATTATTTAGCAAAAAGGTTTCTTCTAAAATTTATTTAACTGGTTTAGTTCAGCAAACAGTACTTTGATGAAAGTACTGTCTGATCAGCAGTACTTTGAATAAAAGTACTGATATATCAAAAAGTATTTATTCAAATAAAATTCATACCAGTTATAGATCATTCTCAGCAATGGTAGTCCAGTCAATAAACAAATTGATCATCATGCAAGCAGTTTCATCAGCCTCTTCTACTTCCAATCCATGCTCTAGCATTCTTCTCATTAGATCAACTGTAAGAGGATATCTTCTTTCTGCAAACATATAAATCATTGTTCCATTTTCTAGCTCCAAGACATGAACTCCAGATTCTTCAAAGAATCTCCAACAAACTATTTCCCAGTTTTCTTGATCCTTCCAAATATCATCAGTGCTTTCTTCATCAGTTTCCCACATGGTTATAAGATCTCCATGCAAAACCAATCCAATCCCTTCTAATGGATTATCTTCAAAATAAGCCTTCACAACATCATATAAGTAGAATAGATCTACTCTATCTATAATATGCAGCAAATCCCATAGCCTTTTGAAAACTTGGAAACTTTTATCTTCTTTGTGAAAAACCATGTAATCTCCATTCTTAGATTTCTCAACTTTGAAAACACTAATCTTTGATCTGTTCATCTTCATGTCATTATCTTCATCTGTATAATCAAAATCTACTACTCTGAGATAATTCTTCAATTCATCACTAGTCTCAGATCTTAATTCAACCTTTTCTTTCTTTGAAAACTGAACATCTGTAACATCAGTTTTTCTTTTTCTCTTTAAGCTTTTCTTCCTTTCAGCTTCAGTCCAATAAGCTTCTTCTCTAAAGTCTTTAATGCCTGCAACATCTTTCTTATAAGCTTCTCTCTCAGCATCATATAATCTCTTCATATCCACATAATTTAGCTTCTGCAATCCTTTAAATCCTCTGCTTTTTAGATATGCCATCATTGCATTCCTTTCTTTAGCTAAATTAGGTCTTCTTTGCATATATCGAACAGGTGTAGGAGACTGTAAAGGTTTAGCAGTTTCAGCATCCAATTCATCTTGCACCTTTTGAGCTGCTTCTCTATTTAGAGCTTCTTGAGCTTCTTGTTCTTCTCTATCTTTAGCATCTAACTCTTCTTGAACTTTTCTAGCTGCAGCTTCATTCCTTGCAACTTCAAATGCTCTAAGTTCTGCCAAAGTAAGTTTCTTCTTCTTAGTTTCAACCAAAATACCTTTTCCCTTGTCTTTTGGATCAATTGCAGGTTGATCAGTTCTTGGTTGTTCTTCTTCTTGTACATCTCGAATAGTAACTCCTCCTTTTGGATGTGACAAATCTAATATTGTAGCAACTAATTCATCATCACTCGCAGAATGAATAGGTTTGAATCTAGGTTCCTCCTCTTCTTCTATAACAGTTGTAGAAGGACCAGCTTCTTCTTCAAAATTCAAAACCCTTGGAGTTATTGGTGTTATAACTTCTGGCCTAGATGTATCAGTACTTTGATGTTCAGTACCTTGATCATCAGTACCTTGAACATCAGTATCTTGAACTTGAACTTGCACTTCTTCTTCTTGTTCCTCTGAAATAATCTTTTCTGTAGAACTTACAGAGTCTTTCTTCTTTGTAATATCTTCTTCAGATTCTTTATGCTTCATAACATCTTCTTTCAAATTATCCTTTTCTGAATTCCTCCCCAAGTTGACAGAAGATGATTTAGGAACCTTCTTTCTTTTTAATTCCTTACGAAGTGCTTTACGACGTTTGTTTTCCTCCTTAACCCATAAGTTAAAACCTTGAATATAGGGTTTAACAAAATTTCTCAACCAGAAGTAGTTTCGCTTCAACTTCCTAATAGTCTTAGCTTGACGCTCAACAGTCTTGTTCAACCTAGCTAGCGCCCTTGTCAAAGCATAGTTATCCATAGTTAAACCTTCACGAGGTATAGAATGAGCATCACCTTGAAGTGGTGAATGAGCCTCTGAAACAGAACGTTGTGGAGATGGAGTAGGTGTTCTCTCAATCTCTACTTGAACCTCAGGACCTGAAGAATCATCACCTTGTAATGATGCAGTACCTTCATGAAAAGCAGTACTTGCAGATGCAGTACCTTCACGAGAAGCAGTACTTGCAGATGCAGTACCTTGTGAAGCAGTACCTTCAGTGTCTTCATCCTCTCCAGCTGCATCACGAACAGCTTGTACAACTTCCATCATTGTTGTTGTTAATGGAATATCTCCACCTCGGAACAAATTACTTCTCTTTGCCATGAAAGTATAGATTTTGGCTTGTTGCACAATGACAGGTAGTAAAGCAGCAGGTTTAGGAACATCAGCCAATTGCTTGTTCAAGAAAACCTGTATAAACCTTGGATACATCAACCAAGTTTCCCCAGATGATATATGCGATAGCATCCCATCCAAAATAAGCCGTGAAAAGTTAAATATCCTATCAGTAGCTAAGCCAACCACTGCAGATGCTATATTTGACCCAAACTGCTCCCAAGAAGTGCTTTTAGAACTTATGCAATGGAGCAAAACATGAATCAAAAACTTCCATTGAGGACAGAATAAGGCCTTCTTAAAAGTTTGTTCAGTCAAAGAACCTTCATAACCCAGATTGCTAAAAGTATCCCAAATCAGTTGCTTGTCAAATCTAATAGCCCCATCTTCATCTTCAAATAATAAATCTGCACGAATAGAGCCCTCTGTAATCTTGATAGTTCGTCCAGCAACTGATGATCTAATATAGTATTCATCCTCCTCCATATTTTCTCTAGCATTAGCCCAGAATTCCTGAATCCATGGTTCAATAACATCCGGCTCAACTAAAAGAGCATAACTAATAGGCGACCCAATAAGATAATCAATGATATCATAGAAAGCCACATTCGCCTTGGTTTTGTCCAAATTAGCCACCATATTGTGCTTCGAAACAGTTAAACGATTCACCATTGTTGAAAGAATGAGCACAATAGAAAGATTGTATCGAATAATAAAGAGATGGTAATTGGAAGATAAGTATAGAAAAGATGTGTAGTAATAATATGAGAGGGAAAATCGGAAAGTAGTTATTTATAGGTGAGATTTGAAAAATCACAGCCTAAATAACAAAGTTACCGTTATTACCAATTACCCATCAATATTACCGTTGGAACAGTACTTTAATACGACAAACAGTACTTTCCACATAAGCAGTACTTTCCCAAGCAGTACTTTCAGGAAATACAGTACTTTGCCAAAAACCTTCATATACACTAAGTATAAACTAACATCCTCCCCTCAAGCAATACACAGGACTATACAAAACACCTTATAGTCCTCCCCTTAAACATAGCTTAGTAGTTAATCATTCCAATGCTTACGACCAAGTGATTGAATCGTGACACATCAAAACCTTTTGTGAGTAAATCAGCTACATTATCATCCGTGTGAACTTTAACCACATTAATGAGCCTATGCTCATAACAGTCTCTGATAAAGTGATGCCTAATCTGAATATGCTTTGTCTGGGAATGATACACAGGATTCTTCACAATACAAATAGTACTCTCATTATCAATATTGATAGGAGTATTCTTAAAGTTGAACCCATAATCTAAGAGCTGATTTTGCATCCACAGAACTTGACCACAACAACTTGCAGCAGCTACATATTCAGCTTCAGTAGATGATGTTGCTGCAATTGTCTGCTTCTTGCATTGCCAGGAGACTAACCTTCTCCCAAGATATTGGCATCCACCAGTTGTGGATCTTCTATCATAATTATCACCTGCATAGTCACTATCTGAAAAAGCTTCTAAGTGAAAAGGTGACTCTTTAGGATACCACAACCCCAACTTAGGTTGTTGTTTTAAATAACAGAATATTCTCTTGACAGCATTCAGGTGAGAGATCTTTGGTGAGACTTGATATCTTGCACATAGACAAACTGCAAACATGATATCAGGCCTTGATGCAGTGAGATACATAAGAGAGCCAATCATAGATCTGTATAACTTGGCTTCAACAGGCTGTCCATCTTCATCTTTACCCAAAGAATTGATAGATTTAATTGGTGTAGTAACAGCCTTCATACCATCAAAATTAAACTTCTTAAGTATGTCTGTAACATACTTGTCTTGGCTAATGAAAATTCCTTCCTTGGATTGCTTAACCTGAAGTCCTAAAAAGAATGTTAACTCTCCCATTGAACTCATTTGAAACTCTTTCTGCATCAGCTGCTCAAACTCCTTAACCATAGACTGTTTGGTAGCCCCAAAGATAATATCATCAACATACACTTGAACTAACATAATATCCTTCTTGTCTCTTTTGATAAACAAAGTCTTGTCAATAGCTCCCCTTCTGTATCCATGTTTTAATAAGAATGTAGAGAGCCTCTCATACCAAGCTCGAGGTGCCTGATGAAGACCATATAGAGCCTTAACCACCTTATAGACTTTGTTTGGATGCTTAGGATCTTCAAAACCTGGAGGTTGTTTCACATACACCTCTTCTGTAATAGTGCCATAAAGAAATGCACTCTTGACATCCATCTGATAGACTTGAAAACCCATATAAGAAGCAAAAGCAAGAAAGATTCTAATAGCTTCAATCCTTGCCACAGGAGCAAATACTTCATCATAATCTACCCCTTCCTCCTGTCTATAACCATGAGCAACTAACCTTTCCTTGTTCTTGATAACATTGCCTCTTTCATCTCTTTTAACTCTAAAGACCCATCTTGTTCCAATAACTCTCTTCCCATCTGGAAGATCACATAAAACCCAAACCTCTTGAAGTTTAAATTGAAGAAGTTCTTCCTGCATAGCTTCAACCCAGCTTTCTTTAGTCAAAGCTTGAGCAATATTCTTGGGTTCCTCTTGAGAGATGAAACAAGTAAATAAGCAGGTTTGATGGTCCTTATGATTTAGCCTGTTTTGTTTATACACAAAGCTAAGTAAAGCATTATGAGGTTTTGTGAAACCCTTAGCTTTGTGTCTTGTCATAACTCCAGATGTAGAAGGACCAATGATTTGATCAGTTGGATGATTCTTATGAATTCGTAAGATTGGAGACTGTGGAACTTCATATGTATCATCTAAGTTAGTATAATCAGCACCTTCATTGGAATTTGTGAAAATACCTTCATCTTCAAGCTCATCATCAGTTTCTTCTAACTCAGGCATGGTAGGATCATCTAAATCATCTAAAGTACTGTCAGCTGGTGCAGCAGTACTTTGGTTGAAAGTACTGTTCAAAGTACTGTAAGAGTACTCTGCAGTCTTGTTCTTCTTCTTTGCCTCTTCATAAGCTCTCCTTTGTTCATCAGTGTAAGAATGTGCTAATACATCTTGAAGAAGCATCTGATTAAGTTCCTCTTGAATAGATTGATCCTCAGCAGATAATGAGGATTGTGGTGCAACAGTACTTTGTTTTGGAGAAACAGTACTTTGCTTAGGAACATCAGGACTTTGTTTTGGACTAACAGGATCTTTATCAGGAATACCATCAGGTCGAATATGAACATCATGAACAACATATTGAATATCTTCTTCAGTGTGCAAAGGTTGATTTTCTTCTCTAACAAGTACATAATTCATTGAAGGAGATAAAATCTCAAGATCAAACATCCAATCAGGACCCTTACCTTTCTCATTGTCTTGATCTTCTAAGAACTCAACATGAAGACAATCTTGAATCTTCTTAGTAACTCTGTTGTATACTCTAAAGCCTTTACTGTTAGTGCAATATCCCAATAAGTAACCTTCTTCAGACTTGCCATCAAATTTCCCCAGATTATCAATGGTGTTCAAAATAGTGAGAGGGCATCCAAAAGGCTTCATAAAACGAATGTTGGGTTTATTTCCCATCAGCAATTCATAGGGTGTCTTCATCTGTGGTTTTGTGACAGAAACCCTGTTGAGTACATAGCATGCAGTACTTACAGCTTCTGCCCAAAATTGAATAGGGAGATGAGAATCTGCTAACATGGTCCTTGCTGCTTCAATCAAGGTCCTATTCTTCCTCTCTGCAACACCATTTTGCTGTGGTGTTCTAGCAATACTAAACTCCCTTTTTATGCCTTTATTTGCACAAAAATTATCCATAGGCTTGTTCTTGAATTCAGTTCCATTGTCACATCTAATACCTCTGACCTTGAGTCTTAATTGGTTTTCAAGTGCTATTATAAGTGTTTGAATAGCATCAAAGGTATCATCTTTAAAGCCCAAAAAGAAAACCCAACTGAATCTACTACAATCATCAGTAACAACCAAACAGTACTTCTTTTTATTTAAACTTGCCACAGAGACAGGTCCAAATAAATCCATGTGTAATAGCTCCAATGGTTCTCTAGTAGTTCTTTCATCAAGCTTCTTACAGGAAGCTTTGTGTTGTTTACCCTTCTTGCATGCCAAACATGATTGGTCATTCTTGTAAGTCTTTGAAGGTAAACCTCTAACTAAATTTCCTTTAACCAATTTGTTGATGTTCTTGAAATTCACATGGCCCAATCTTCTATGCCATTGATGTGCCTCTTCAGATGTTGCTTTAGCCACCAAACATGTGGCTCTTTCAAAAGAATGTAGATTCTTCATGTCTAAACTATACACATCATTTGTCCTTGGTACTCTAAGTACTACCAAGTCATCATCAACAGGTTTGAAGTCAGAAGCAAGAATGAGACATTCTGTGTCAGTGAATAACACAGGATGCTTTTTATCACAAATTTGAGAGACTGACAACAAGTTGAACTTAAGCTCCTTCACATATCTGACATTCTCAAAATCGATTCTCCCAGCTTTAATTGTTCCTTTCCCAGTAATCCTTCCTCCATTGGGATCATTCCCAAATGAAACTTTTCCTCCACTAATACTTCTAAAATCAGACAGGATCTCTTTATCGCCTGTCATACTTCCAGAGCAACCACTATCCACAATAAGATGATCTTTAAGCTCCTCTTCTGGGTTGCCCTGCACACAAAGAAAAGAGTTAGAAACTTTTAGGAACCCAAGCCATTACTGACTTGTGTTCCCCTTGAGAAGTTACAAACTCAAATTCTTTGAGTATGTAATTCTCACTATTTCTCAACTGATGATCCAAAATTATCTTTTGATTTTTAGCATGTGGATTTTCAAAACTCTCTGATTTTTCAACATAAATTTCTTTCACCAGATTATTAGCCTTTTCTTTTGACACAAAAACATCTGATTCACTTT
This sequence comes from Chrysanthemum seticuspe, assembly GCA_019973895.1. NCBI lineage: Eukaryota > Viridiplantae > Streptophyta > Magnoliopsida > Asterales > Asteraceae > Chrysanthemum > Chrysanthemum seticuspe. The sequence goes on along the minus strand of BPTQ01000007.1, from coordinate 234,108,005 downwards.
TTGTTGAACGTACTGTATGTCTCTCATCAGTACTTTCCCTTTTAACCCATTCAGTTTTAACAGGTGGTTCCTGTGATCTAGATCCCCTATATGAACTGTGATACCTTCTAGGTTGATAGTGAGATCTCCTAGAATTTCTATCCCAAGTATGGTTTTCAGTACCTTGTCTCTGAGCAGTACTTTGGAAAGTACTGGTAGATACTGAAGGTCTTCTCTGATGTGGGTATCTATGATCTGGTGTGAAGTTTCTGTGATTAACCCTATTTGAATTAGTCCACACTGGTTTGTGCTCTCTAGGTCTCTGATTGTTAGATTTATTCCTTGGAAACTTGCTTAGATATTCTGAGTGTTTGTCACAATCTTTGATTAAGTGAGTAGGACTATAACACACAAAACACAGTTTTTGACCCATATGACCAAAGTAATTTCTTCTATGTCTATGTCCAAAATTATTTTGCCTTCTTGATGACTGATTAAATCTGTTTTGACCAAAATTATCCCAAAAAGGTTTAGCAGTATTGTTTTGAAAAGGTTTTTCAGAAGGTACTGCTTGTTGAGCAGTACTTTGATTTAAAGGTACTGCTGGATTTTGAACATTGTTTTCAACAGTTTCTTTGGGTTCCTCAGATCCAGATTTAGCAATAAGCTTCTTCCTAAACTCTAGACTATCTACTCCATAACGAGAAACATCAGGCCTAGAGGGGTGATGACTAATGGGATGAGGAACAGCATGATAACCATTGTCTTTCTTATATTCAGGAGGTGGTTCACTTACTGAGCCATCATTACTAGATGAATCTACATAGTTAATGAGCTCATCATCACTAGTGGTTATGTCCTCAAAAACACCATCATCCTGATTACTAGTTTGGTTTTCATCTACACTACTAAAGTCCATTCCAAATCCTAAGCCTGTTCTAATGTAAGCCCTTCTCTGTTTTTCAACATAAGCAACATGGGACAAGCCAGACTCTCCCCAAGCAGCAAACTTAGCTAACAAATCATCTCTTTCCTTAGTTAATTTCTCAATTTCAGCAATTTTACAGTTTAGTTTCCATTCACTAAGTTCTAACTGGTAATCCTGTTGTTCATACTTTTCAGCCCAAGCCATTTCATTATTTTCATGTGTTATGATTTTAGCTTCTATAGACTCTAAAGTGATTTGGTAACCTGCTACCTCAGACCTAGCCCTAATACAATTATCTCTTTCAATCACATAACTGTTAAGCAATTTCTGATAGAACTCATAACAGTTTGAGCATACCTCAGAGATAGGAGACTGAGTTGGTGAAGTAGCCACCATAGCAAGAAGAACATGATCATCTTCACTTTCTTTGCTCCAATCAAATCCTCCAAAGCCATCATCAGATTCCAAAACAGCATGTTCAGATTCTTCATCAAAAGCAGTGCTCCAGTCCAATGCTTCCACTGTGTCTTCAACTGCATCTTCCACTGCTACCATACAGTAAGTCACTGGTTCATCATCAAACTCTTCACTCCAGTCCACTTCTGATAACTTCTCTTGAGCAACCAAAGCCTTTGTTTCAGTTATTGGAATTTCCTTGAGCTCAAGTTTAGGCTTCTCAGATGTTCTGTTTGCTTGATACTTGGCAAACCTGCACTCCCTTGCAAAGTGACCAGTCTTTTGACAATTGAAGCATTCAATTTTGGATTTGTCAAAAGTTATTCCTTGTTTTGGCTTGAAATCAATATTTTTTCCTGTCTTCTTCATGTACTTTTTGATCCTTGTAGTGATCAAAGCAACTTGCCACCTGATATCAATTTCTTCAAGTGCATCTTCTTTAATCTGTGCTAGATCCTCTTCATAAGTGACAGGTAAGCTTGCTTGTTGTGCAAAGAAGGAGCACACAACTTCATCTGAGTTCAAAGTGGTAGATGGTGGGGCCTGCTGAGTATATGATGGGGGATTGTAAACAGCAGTACTTTGAGAAACAGTACTTTGAGGCAAAGCAGTACTTTTTAAAGTACTGCTCTTCTTTTCAGATGATAGAAAAGCAATACTGTGAGATTTAGAATTTGGTTGACCACTCATCTCATGTTCATACACCTTCAATTGATGATAGAGATCATCAAAGTCCATAACATCCAATCCTTGTTGTCCTCTGATCATAGTAGCAATCACATGCCATGTAGATGGCAAACTCCTTAGAAACTTCAAATTAGCATCCTCAACTGATACTTGTGCCTTGTATAATTCCAACATGTTGAGGAGATTCTGAAACCTATCATATGCAGCATCAAGACTCTCTCTTTCTCCAACTGTGAAAGTTTCAAACTGTTGTTTCAGCAAGTTTCTGTGCATCTTCTTAGAGGCTTCATTCCCTCCAAATCTGGTCTTGAGAGCAGCCCAGAGCTGCTTAGCATCTTTAGCATCATGAAATTTTAGAAGATGACCATCTGGAATGGCAGACAAGAGAATGTTAAGAGCCTTCTCTTGATTCCTTAGGGTTGCTGCTGGTAAAACTGCCTTTGGTGCTATAGGTTGTCCAGCAACTTGAATGGGTTCTTGAGGAACTTCATTCCCATTCACAATTACATTCCACAGAGCATGGTCTGTAATGGCAATATACTGCCTCATCTTCATGCACCAGAGATCATATTCTCCCTTCTTGATAATCGGAATTCTGAGTGAGGTGATTGAGGGTTGTGGAACAGCTTCAGTCGACATCTTGAAAATTGTAGGGTTTCTTCCTAGTCAGAGTTTCCACACAAGCTCTGATACCACTTGTTGGATCGATATACTTTAATCAAACTAATTTAACTAGCTTGTTAAGGTTTAATAACCTCGGATAAATCCTAAGTTATTAACAAAGAAACACTGAGCAATCTTTATTAAGTACGCGGAATTTACTTAACAAAGCTAAGAAGAATAACTTTATTATTAACTCTAAATCTGCTTATTATGCAGATACTCTAATACAACTCTAAGATAATCGAACTTTTCTCTAAACTCTAAATCGTAAACTCTAAAACTCTTTTTCTGAAATCGTATCTCTGATGCCAATCTAGGAGTCCTTTTATAGGCTCAAGGATATCCTAGTCGGTTTACAATTGATAACCTTGTACGACAAGTAATCTAAACATGGAATACAATACTTTCCATAAACGAATATAACAGTTTGTTTGTTCTAGCAGTACTTTGACTTCTCCTTGCAGTACTTTGACTTTGTCTTTAGCAGTACTTTGACTCTTTGACTTCTTCCAGTATTTTGCAGGTTACAGTACTTTCATATCTTCAGTACTTTGATATCTTCAGCACTTTCATATCCCAACAATTACAATACGCCTATGGCTAATACTAGAATCAACACGATTCGTTTTATTCGATTCAAACTTAAAGTTCCTAGATTGTTCTTCTACTCTTTTCCAGTGCACATTCTTAGCTTGCGAGGTCCTATCATTCCTTGTATTGTCTTGAGACTTTGACCTGCTCCCTTTAATGTCACTGATTACTCCTGTAGAGGGAATGGGAACATTAGTTGGTTTTACTACTCTTTGCATCACCTGTTTAGATGTGCTGGGATCTGAACTACATGCAGGTGCACTAAGGTTCACTTTCTTAAAACTAGAGGTACTGAGATTTGTACTCCTAGAAGGCACACTTGAGTTCTCTTTCTTAGCATTGACAGATCTGGAATCTGAACTACTTAAAGGCACACTACGGTTCTCATTCAAAACATTGGGAATCGAATGCATATCATACTTGGCATTAGGCATCGAGCATGGAATCAAAGGATTAACTCTCTCACCTAATGACTTTGGGCATATTGTGATCAAGCATTCTAAGATTTCTTGAGATCGTTTGGCATATAAGCATGCATGTCCAATTGCATTATCATGAGGTTTCTCTAACTTATCCTCTTCAACAATCTCACGCAGACATTCTAGGCAATCCTTAAGGGATGAGAAGTATGTTTGAATAGCAAGTTTGTTGTTCCTTAGATGAGGAGGGACATAAGTCACAGACAAAGCATATTTATTACAAGAGTGAACCTTTGATACAACATTCTCCCCATTGGTCATTGGCATTTTCCCTTTTACCTGACTCTTCAGATTCTCAATTTCCTTTTGCAATGAAGCTATTTGTTCGTTATTTTTGTTACGAGTGACTTTAATTGATTCAAATAACTCATTGAAATGACGTTTAACCTTTTCATTTTATTCAAAAAAACTTTCGTTTTCCTTTTGTAAAGCATTTACTAGGTTTTGAAGATGAAACGTTTGAGAATTCTGAGAATCTAAAGGAGGAGGCATTTGGGTGCCTGTCATATTGTTCGTTTAACCCTTTAGTTGAGAGATTTGGGCTTTCAACTTTCTGATTGTGTTGCACTGAGCTTGAATTTGTTCATCACGTTTGTTAATTTGAAAAACTGCATCAAACTCTGGAGCATCTGATGATGTCTTGATATTTGAAGTTTTGACATTTTCTTTAAGATGTTGATATTTTAGTTGTAAATTAAAATACTCAACTTCTAGTTTAGAAAAATGTTTAACCAAATTGTCGTGATCATCCAGTTCAATTTTCTCGTTTAGTTTAGAATTAGATTTTTCAAGCTCAATGACACGATCATGGGAGACTTTCAGGGCAACAGATAGTTCATGAAATTTGGAAGCATTAATAGAGCATTTTGAAGCAGTGAAAAAAATATCTTGAGCAACACATTCAGTAATAAGAGTCTCATTTAAGGTATGCAAGTTCTTCCTCTCAATCTCATTATATTTTAGTGCACGCTCATAATCACTAACTTCAACTACCATTGCATCAAATTCCTTTTCCATTCCCTTGATATCAGTTTCTATCCCCTTTTTAAGACTCTCAAAGTGATCTTTCAGAAGTTTAAAGAAAGGCATGACCTCAGTTAAATAACATTCTTTCATTTGCTCAAAACCCCTTTCACCTTCCGATATACCAGTGGGTGTGATCCTTTTCTTGCAAGTTTTCTCAAAATCAACAAATAGTTGAAATATAACATATTGGCTAATTAAGGTCTTGCTTTTAGTGGCAATTTTTCTAGGAACAAGATGCATTGGTGTATTAGGAGGATACACAGTCGCTCTAGGCATTTTCCAAAAGGGGGGGGTTTGTTTCAACAATATTTTCAGCTTTCTGCTTATCTAAATCCTTTTTCCAGAAAACTTGTTCGGGAGTCAACAATGTCTGAGGCTTAAACATGTTCAAGGAAATCCAGTTTTCCTTCTTGTAGTCATGGGGAGTGATAATTATTTTTTTCTCTTTGCATTTAAGGTTATCTAATTTTTTGTTCATCCTTTCCCTAGTGACTTCATCTGTTTTCTTATCTTCCTCAGTGCACTCAACGCAACTAGGTTTCTGTCTAGGTTTAAGAATCTCATTTCCATCATAGATCACACTTTGAGCTGCTTTTGCTATCTTTCCGTACTCAGGGTTGGGTTTATCTATAATGGGAACACTATGCTTATCGCTTAGAACTCTATGTTTAGTGACCATGTGAGCAGTCTGAATGGTGTTTCCTTGTATGTACAACTTGTTTTCAAGCTTGTTTTTCAAAGTTTTCAGATTAGAAAAGTCTCTCAAGAGTTTTGATTCCTTTGCATTAAATTCTTGTTTAAGCATTTTCACATTTTCTTGAAGTTCTTGTTTTTGCTTGGCTGTTTTAGAAAGTTTTTCTTGCAAGGAATTTAATTCTTGTTTCAATACTTCTTCTCTAATGTTACTTTTTCTAATGACTGTACGTACTTGGTCATCCATTTCCTGCTCACGAGTGGTCAACTCAAATTTTGCACGTTGTTCATAAATAGCAACACGTTCTTTATAGGCATTTAGTTCAGAAATTACAGAATCATCAGGGGCACATGCAGTGTATTCATCAAAAACATAGTCATTGTTGACTGCAGAAGATGCATCACTTGGTACACCTTCACTTTCACTTTGTTTCACGTATTGATCATATGGGATAATATCGATATTACCCATATTTTCAACATTTGATTCAATAGTTTCAGTTGATTGTACTTTGTCATGCATTTGTTGCACATCAGCATTATCGTATAGTTTTAATACCTCTGAGATGAGTTTGTCTTGGGATGGGCCAGCTAGTGGTGAAGAAGAGACCTTGGGAGAAACCATTGGAGAAATGCTAGCCATAAAAATTGTGTGTGCCGTAGGTCCATCATCCACATCAGAGTCGTATGCATCACAATCAGCGACTTGAAAGGCATTCTGATGATTGTGACCTATCTCCTGAATAGGCTGCTCATCCACATCTGCATCATAGGTCTTGGCATTGCCCTCAGCAAGAAACAGCAATTCCTCTTCATCCAAAGCAGCACCATTGTCCTGAGCTTGTGCCAGCAGCATCTTATCTCTGAAGTAATCAGCATTCTGTGGACACTTTGGAGATGTGCAGTTCCTTGCAATGTGTCCCTCACCACCACAGTTATAACATTTGATTTGCTTAGCTTGACCTTGGTTACCATTCCTTCCTCGATTCTGGTTGCCAACATAACCTCTCCCAGCTCCACCTCTTCCCTGATCATACTGTCTTTCCTGAACTGGTTGCACCACGATCCTTCCATCTTTAACGGTGGCTTGATTGTGTGGGTTAGATGCTGTTCTGAGGTTGTTGTTGGTTTGTGGGATAGAATTCATGTTTTGACTAATCAGAAGAGCTAGTTGATTAATGAAGTTACCCACGTGTGCATCAGCATCAGCTTGTTGAACATAGGATCAGGAATGAGTTTGTGATTACCATTACCCAAGGGTATGACTTGTGATGCTTTGGTTGTGATTCCGATGTTTGATTAGAAGGCAGTTGAGTCATTAGACGAGCTTGTCTCTCCCTGGTTGGTTTTGAACTGATTGAGAATCAATTTTTCAAACATAGCATGTCTCTCATTCTAAAGGAGGAAGGCATAGAGTTGCTCATAGTTTGTATTCTTCAATCCTTTAGTGAGCTTCACAGCTGTGACAAACTTGGGCCATTCGGGATTCATGTTGTTCACAAATTTTGAGTTCAGCTGAATGTTAGGCATAGTCATTCTGATGTTCCTCATTTCATTCACTAACTTATGAAATCTCACATAGTACTCATAGACATTCTCATCTGGTTTCATCTTGAAGTGTTCAAATTCGTCATAGAGTTGGGATTCTCTGTCTTCCATAGTTAATTCTGAACCTGAGAGAAGCATCTTAACATTATCCCAAACTGCCTTTGCATCAGTGTTATGATTGATCAGCTTGTAGATGTCTTTAGGAAGACCTTGAAGAACAATGTTTGAAGCCCTGATATCTGCATCGAATCTCTTTTTATCCTTATCATCAAGCTCATCATACATTTTAGGTCTGTCCATTCCGTAAACAGGAGTACCATCTTCATTAGTATCAAGTATGTCTCTTGTCGTCTCAACTCGATATGGTCCTTCATCAATGGATTTGAGAATGTTGACACCATTTTCCTTTCCAAGGCAGTACAATCTGATTCGTTGAGCCCAAGAATCGTAGTCAGTTCTGTCAAGCATGGGTGGACGAGTATCTGACCCAGCTGCTTGAACATCCTCTGCAACAGTGGAGATGATAGTAGGAACGTTGGTAGACATGTTAACAGATAATACGGGATTTTATAACTCTATGATTAAACCGAGAAATAGATTCTTTCACGGGATTTTACTAAATCAAGAGAAAACCGTAAACAATCACCCAAGTCGCTAGAAAATAATGCACCAAGTCGCTAACACTTAATTCGCTACACCACTAAGTCGCTAGAGTCCCAAGTCGCTAGAAAAATGCAAGTCGCTAAGAAGTAACTCGCTAAGACTCAAGTCGCTAGCAAAATTTTGGCAGCAATTCGCTACTCAAGTCGCTAAAGATACAAGTCGCTAAAGAGCAACTCGCTACAGACCAAGTCGCTACCACCAAGTCGCTACCCGTAGTGGAGAGTCCACTACTTGTACTGTAACTCGCTAGATCTAAGTCGCTAGGTATAAAACTGTAACTCGCTACAAATTTGTAAAGCAAGTCGCTACGAAGAAAGTAATCCGTGAGTTAAGTCGCTAGCAAGAAAAAACCACATAAACATCACTTTTCAATCCAAAAACAACCCAACCAAGATGATTCAAGCTTACCAAATGAAAACCTACACACTTGTGATGATTCTAAACATAAAAGTACTAACAAAATCCAAACTTTAACACACGAAATCAACCAAATGATGCAAAAACCACTAAACTTTTTCAAACTCAAAAACCACCTAAAAACCACTAGAAATCCAAAGATGTGCAAGATATGATCCAACCATGGCTCTTGATACCAATTGTTAGATATAAGTTTTCACATACACATCAAACCATAACACAAAGTGGCGTATAGATGAACTTCTAGAGAGAGAAGTTAGAGGTTTAGGGAACTTAGTGAGAGAAAGTGAAAGATATTATTATGAGCTCCAACTCTCTACCTTGGAAGGTAGAGAGTATTTATAGTCTTACATAAATCGCCACACATCGGGGTGTGGATCAGGCATACAGTGGGTAAAGACCCGTCCGTCCTCCACGGTGTTACTTAACTAAATACTACTTAACTTAAAATAACTACGACTACGAGCTTTCTAACGATTACATATACTTGAGGTGACCGACTCTTTAATACCTGGAATTTCTAATTCCTAACATTTTGGATTTTCTCTAGCAATTTTAAGTTCTCGACTTCAAGCTCAGTGACACGAACCTGGGCAACTTTAAATGCAATTGACAAATCATGATATTGAGAAGCAGTTAAAGCAGAATCAGTTGCAGTATAATACACATCCTGGGCAATGCACCTAGCAATCAAATTCTCATTGGTGATGTGAATATTGTTTCTCTCAATCTCATAACTTTTAAGCTCATTTGCATTATTTCTTGCCTCGTTTTCCATTTCATTAAACATCTTTTTCATTTCTTTAACTTCAGTATCTAGGGCCTTTTGAATACCCTCAAAATGTTCTTTTACTTGTTTAAATAATGGAATAACCTCAGTAAGATAACATTATTTCATTTGTTCAAAACCCCTTTCCCCTTCAGTAATAACCGTTGGTGTGATTCTCTTCTTACAAGTTTTATCGAAATTAGCAAATAGTTGGTAAATTACGTATATGCTAATTACGGTTTTACACTGTGTAGGAAGAGTTCTATGCACTAAATGCATTGGTGTATTGGGAGGATACACCGCAGCCGCAAGTAATTTCCTAAGGGGTAAATTCTTTTTAACAAGTTCTTGGACCTTTTTCTTATCCATTTCTAATCTCCAAAATACATGTTCAGGGGTCAATCTAGTCTGAGGTTTGAAATTGGCTAAGAAATTCTCTTTTGAATAATTGGGAGGTTTAATGTCGATCTTATTTTTCATCCAAAGAGCACTGTTCATTTTCTCATCCATTTTATCTCTAGATATATTTTCTAACTCTCTATCCTCTTATGTTGCATCTATACATGTTGGATCTTGTTTAGGCTTAAGGAACTCTTTACCATCATATATTACTTCTTGGACCATCTTAGCTTTCTTGAGACACACAGGATTTGGGTCATCTACAAGTTTTTCACTGTGTTTATCACTCAATACTCTGTGATTTGTTACCATGTGAGCAGTCTGAATGGTGTGGTCTTGTGCGTACAACTTGTTTTCAAGTTTATTCATTAAAGTTTTAAGGTTAGAAAAATCATTTAGGAGTTTTGTTTCCTTTTCTTTGAATTCCTGTATAAGCGTTTTTACATTGTCTTGTATTTCTTGTTTTTGCTTAACAGTTTGTTTAAGTTTCTCTTGTAAGGAATTTAACTCCTATTTCAATGTTCTTCCCTTAAATTACATTTAGTGATTAGTGTATGCATTTTACTGTCCATTTCCTGCTCACGTGCAATTAGCTTAAATTAGCACGTTGTTCACAGATGGCAACTTGATCCTTATATATATTTAGCTTAGTGGTCAGGGAGTCATCAGGTATATATTCAGTATACTCATTCAACAAATATTCATCATTAATGGTAGAAGATGCACCACTTGGTAAAACGGGACTTTCATTGTGCTTCACATATTGCTCATATGGGATAACATTGCTATTTCCCATATTTACAATATCTGACTCAACCACTTCTGTCAAATGTAATTTGTTGGGAATCTTTTGCTCATCAACCACATCATGTTGTTTTAGTACCTCTGATATGACTGAAGCACTGGAGGGACCAGCTTGTTGAGGTGATGAAACCATAGGAGAAATTTTTGCCATGAATATGGTCTGGGCCGTTGGTTCATCATCAACATCAGAGTTGAAGGCATCACAGTCAGCAACCTGGAAGATGTTGGGATCATTATGTACCAAATCATACACCGGTTGATCATCCACGTCAGCATCAAACGTGTTGGCACTACCTTCAGCAAGAAATAATAGTTCCTCCTCATCCAACACTGCTCCACTCTCTTGTACCTACATCAGCAGCATCTTATCCTTGAAGTAGTCAGAGTTTTTTTGACACTTTGGTTGGGTGCAGTTCCTCACAATGTGTCCCACACCACCACAATTGTAACACTTAATCTGTTTACGTTGACCTTGAACCACTATCCCTCCTCTATTTTGTGCCCCCACATTACCATCTGCAACATTTCCCCGTGCAACATTCCTTTGGTTTACATTTTGTCAACCTTGCACATTATGTACCACAACCCTTCCATCCTCCACTGTATCTTGATTATGTGGGTTAGATGAAGTTCTGAGTTGGTTGTTGGTTTGAGGAAATGTGGTTCTGAATTGTTGAACCAATAGTGCAACTTGGTTTGAAAGGTTTTCAATCATCTTGTCTGTTGGGGTATATCCTGAGTCTGGTTGAATGACCTAATTCTGAGAAGATGAGGAATACTAATAGCCTTGAGCCTGTGATGATTGAGTGAGCGGCTGAACGATAGAAACAAATGCAAGTGAATCATTTGTTGTTGTAGTTGTCGTTGTTGGATTGAGTTTCTCCATGATCAGGCAGTCATGTGCAGCATGCTTCTCATGTTGTAGTAAATAAGCATATAGTTACTCAAAGTTAGTTTGTCTCAATCCTTTGTTCAGCTTCACCATGGTAACAAACCTATTCCACTCAGGCGTCATGTTGTTTACAAACTTGGAATTGAGTTGAATGTTTGGCATAGTCATCTTGATATTCCTCATATCATTCACAAGTTTGTGAAACCTCACATAGTATTCTGCAATACTCTCCCCCGAGTTCATCTTGAAGTTCTCAAACTCATCGTACAGTTGTGACTCTCGATCTTCTTTAGTCAGTTCTGAGCCAGCAAGAAGCATTTTGACATTGCCCCAAACTGCTTTGGCTTGGGTGTTGTGATTGATCAGCTTGTATATATCTTTGGTTAGAACTTGAAGGATGATGTTGGAAGCTCTGATGTCAGCATCATATCTCTTCTTCTCAGTCTCATTGAGATCATTATAGGTCCTTGGTTTATCCATTCCTAGAGTGACACCACCATCTTCACCAGTTGCTATTTCATCTCGGGTGGTGCCCATCTGGTACGGTCATTCATCAATTGATCAAATAATGTTAAGACCATTCTCTTTACCCAAGCAATACAATCGGATTATCTGTGCCTAAGAGTTCTTAATCTACCCTATCAAGCATAGGAGGGCAGGTATCGGACCCAGCATCTTGAACATCGTCGGAAACAGTAGACATAATGTTCAAATACACGGGATTTTACAAATCTTTGATTTAAACCGAGAAATCGAATCTTTCGCGGGATTTTACAAAATCAAGAAGAAACCGTGGACCACAATTTTGGCAGCACGACGTTAAGAATGACTTGAAATAATTGGTCTTTAGATGATAAATCACAACCTCAAATCTCAATATCAAATCGCAACCTTGTGTCAAACCGCAAGTCTTCAAAAACACAAAGTCTCAAATTGCAACTTGAACAAAACTAAAAGACTTCAAGTCGCAATACTCAAATCGCAGCTTAATCAAAACGCAGAGACCTCAAAACGCAATTCGTCAAACTGCAAGTCTCAAAACACATGTCTCAAATCGCAACTTGAACAAGACGCAAAGACTTCAAGTCGCAATACTCAAATCACAGTTTCTTCAAATCGTAGTCCTTGTCAAAACGCAGGACGTCAAACCGTAACTTGATCAAATCGCAGGAAACTCAACTTGCAAATCTCAAACCACAATCTTCAAATCGCAGACCAGAGCAAACCGCAAGACTCAAATCACAGAACAAAAGACAAACCGTAAGTCACTATCGTGCAAGTACAAATTTCCCTTTCGTCCAGTTTTGTCTTTTTATCTACTTTTGGCTAAAGTTCAAATCCTGAATTTGTATTATTATCAAACTACAACTGTCTGATGCAGGTTTTACTGACCATGTTTTAATATTTATAAAGTCTCGTTATACCTATGGTCTACCCTAATGCACTAACGGGCAGTGTACCCGGTCACGTGTAGCGTAGTATTCGGTAAAACCGAGGTCGTCCCAAGAGCTATGTGAGTTGGATTATTACTAAGTCTAGGTGTTACAGATTTTAATAATGATTTTGATAAGGAATTAATTAATTAACTACTAAAGCAGATAAAAGCAGACAAAAGGTAAAGGTTTAATCAATAGAGGAGAGTGGTGCTAACCTAGTTAGTAATGTCTACGTCTACTTTCTTCCAATTACTTCAGGTGGGGTCAAATTTGAGAGGACAACATTTGGTCAATTCGCCCTAACCTATCAGCAAAGATGCCACCACTGGAGAAGTCAGGTGTCCTGTAAGCTCCCGGAAAATTTCAATGTACTTAACGTTTTAATCAAGAATTAAACACGATCTATTTCGTCATGAAATTTTCTAAACATCACATTTGCATATCATTTGGCATATGCATGATCAACGCAGCTTGAGCGTTCATAAACTATACCGTTGTGATCAGAATAAATTTCCCCACTATCCTGATAATCCTAAAATACGTAATGAATACGTAAAAATTTGTAAAAATTACGAATTAAATTATAATAAAAATATATAAAATTCGTATTGGGCCTCGGAACTCATTGGACTTTATTCCGCCTCGTGACCCAACCCAACATATCATTGGGCCTCATATCCGAACCAAGCCCACGCTATTTTTATCTTTGGGCCTCACCCCAACTCGTTTAATCATTTCATTGGGCCTAACTGGTACACGAACCCACTAAAAACAAGCCCAACTCGTTTAATACTTCCCTTGGGCCTAAGCCTTCGAGCCCAACACACACCAATTAGAAGACTAACAACTTGAAAATATTAGTGCTTTGTGGTCATGTAACCGGTCGAACAAAAGGAGAAACCAAACCAAATAAGTAACCAAATCAACCAACAAGATTAGACTAAGTTCATTTCCCCCTCATACCTCTAATGACGTGCGTGTATGTGTGTGATAAAAGGGAGACAAAACATGTCTCATTAGCTCCTAAACACCATTAAAATAATGAATAGCCACCCTTGACCTAGTAAGACTTTAAGATCCAATGTGTAATGTGCTCCAAGTCCAAAAACACACTCGACATACATGTAAGGATCCTAGAAATCGGCTGCCATGTCTTGCACGCCCAAGAAACCAATTTCACACATGTGAATAAAAATCTAGGAACTTGTAGGAAGAGATTAAACTAATATAGAAGCCATGCTACCTTCTTCTTTATAAACCATCACAAGACTTGGCCAAACTCACAACATCACAAACTCTTTCAAACTTACTCACTCTCACTAAACATCCACTGTGGAAGTCGAACTAGGATAAGAAGCATTTCAAGGTGAAGGATAGGAGATACTCGAGTAAAAATAAAGGATACGGGTAACATTATAAGGAGAACAAGGGGTTCTCGTTGGTCACTTCTTCTCGTTCACATCTCACTCGTATCATCACCACTCATTTTGAGTGTAGTAAGTCCCTTCCAACTCGTTTCCATTTCATTTCTTTGTTTACATTTAGTTCTCACACATTAGATATGTTATGCGCACCATTTCAATACAACTCGTATGGTATGCTTGATCACGACACATAGTCACACGTTAAGAACTAGTCTAACATGTTGAGAACACATCACAACTTTACAAGAAACACTCGTACATCTTAAAAATGCACGCCAAGACAAACGGGCCTAAAGCCCAAACACCGAGCCCATTAAGCCCAATCCGAGTCCATTAATGATCTAACCCGGCCCAATGTGATCAAAATAAGCTAATAAGCTAAAGAAATAAGCTAGGGATAAGCTTGTACTAGTTTTGTAAAGTTTTCGTTTATTTCAAAAGTATTTCGGATCAAATTTGCAAAACAAATGAATTTCGGGTTAAAAGCGTAACATTTAAAAAGTTAAAGGTTCAATATATTACGTTATATAAACATGCATGAAAAGTTAAGGGACTAATATGCATCTTTTCGAAAGTAAAAGGGGTAATCATATACGTGCATGAACACGCTTAAAAACCACAAGGACCGAATGTGTAAATAGCCTAAACTAGTTATAAATAAAGTTTAGGGTGAAAAGTGTACAATTGGAAAAGTAAAGGTTTAAAGCGTATAAAAGGAACCTAGAGGGCTGTTTTCGTAAAATCAGTTTTACCAAGGGACTAAAGATGTCATTTCTGAAAGTTTTGATATAAAATACATTTTGGGTACAAAGTGTCATTTTCTAAAAGTATAAGGACTAAACTTGTACTTTTTGTAACTCGAGGGTAAAAAGTGTAAATTTGAGAAAAGTTTAGCAAAACTTATGATTTCATTATAGCCTCGTAAAAAAACAAGTATCTTGATCATATGAGTATTTTATTTTCGGATAACGTTAAACGTATTACTTATATATATATTATGAGATTATAATTATATATATATCAAATCCGATAAAACACACGGGGAATCTAAATACGTTAAAATGCTCAACAAATCTATTAAGATCACAACGGGGAAAACATTTCACTTATGCGTAAGTGAGGATAATTAATTAAGGCAATGTAGCACATAAATTAACTTAAAACGTTAATCACGATCGCACACTATTGGATTGGACAATCCAATGATCTATTGAATAAGAATATTCAATGCTCTATTATTTTGGTCGCGAACCAAAATGCTCATATACTGAGACTCGCCATCTCATCATTTTAGGTTTCGAGTTGGAACCTCCGCTACATTGTGCTTGATCTATTTGTGCGTGTGCATTATTATCAAGGTGAGTTCATAGCCTCGCTTTTACTTTATTTTTATAAACCCCGCGAGGGAGATACATGCTCTAAACTAGAACACAAGGTTTTTCATAAATGCTTGATCCTCTTGATTATTGGTACTGCCTAAGTTGTTAGCCACAAGTCCCCTGATCATGAACCATTAGTCACCGCGAGTGAACGTAGATATCGTGAATAGTACTATGGGGAATAACGAACCCCGTTTCGGTTATAGAGAAATAACCGGGGCGCACCATATCGAATTTCTTTAGGTAATTGGCTATTACCTCCTTTGGGGCATGCTTACGTACACTGGTAATTCGGTGTATGCAGTTGAGTCTTGGTTTCATGAGCTTAGTGCATAATAATCTGTGATATTTTTCTTATGATATTGTTAGTTTACAATGATCATGATCTTATACTTGTGTTCAACTTATTTTAAACCTATGGATTTCACTCAACAATTTTTGTTGACCTTTTTAAGCATGTTATCTCAGGTAATCAGTGAAGATTATGACCAAGGTGCGGAACGGGGCATGGCAAGGCTTACCTGGTGGTGTAAAAACATAAAAGTTATCATTTCTTTCAAACT
The DNA here is from genome assembly GCA_019973895.1 of Chrysanthemum seticuspe. NCBI lineage: Eukaryota > Viridiplantae > Streptophyta > Magnoliopsida > Asterales > Asteraceae > Chrysanthemum > Chrysanthemum seticuspe. The sequence goes on along the minus strand of BPTQ01000007.1, from coordinate 234,092,209 downwards.
CATGATCTTTCTTTTGGGAAAAACACTAGATCTATTTACAATATTTTGTAACAAACTATGAGTTTTCGATGAATGATAACTATTTTAATAAAACGTCTCTTTCGAGTCGTTTTCTATAATTATTGACTATGATCTCCTTTCAAGTAACACCCGAATTAGTCTTCCGCTGTCATTAAGATTTTCGGGGGTGTTACAGATTGGCATCAGAGCCAAGGTTATAGAGAACCAAAGAGTTTTTCAAAATCATTTGGACTATAACCGCACTTTTAAAACGGGACTATTTTACACCACTGCCTTACGCCCTTCCGTGACCGCTCTATGCATTAGGATTGATGCATCACTGGATCATAAGTAAATTGCATTCATTTTAGTTAGGCATAGAGATTTGCTTGGCAAATATGTGTAGCTAACTAAAATAATTATATTATTTGGCATTTACTTACATTAATTTATGGGTTGTTACAGTACCATGTCTGCATCCCACCCAGTTGTTCTGTCCTCAGACACCGAGATGGATGATACCATGTCCTCTACGACTGTCACTATGCCAGCTCATCCCAGTCCTGTCATACCAGCTACTGTTTCGGACGAAACTGAACCTTTTGAGGAAGGTGAAGTTGCCCGAACTCCTACTGCTCCAGCTATGACTACTCATCCTCAAGAGTACAATGCTTTTGCTTCCATGACCCTAGATCAGTACTATGAGTCGCAACAATGGCTACCGGCTTCAGATGTTGCTGTGGATGATGAATCATCCAAGTCATCAGAGAACACTGACTCTGCTTCATCAGATTCTTCTGGATCATCTGCCCAAGCTATCCATCGTCGTCGACGTAGGATTCGTGTTCTTAAGCCTCATGAGCCTGAGCCATTTGGAGTACCTTATAGACTACATCCTAATGGTAAGACCTTCAAACGCACTGCTAGGAAGCGTGTGCGACCCATCACTATGACTCATGTGATGCCACCATCTCGGTCATCACCAGCTCAGTCACCACCTACTCAGTCATCGCCAGCTGTTCCACCTACTGCTACTTCACCACCACTGCCACTTACTGTGTTCTACCATCAGACTACTACTGTTCCTGTTTCATCACCACCTACAGCATCACCTCCTTTGGACACTTTTAGTGAGCCACTTTTACCGCTTTGCATCAAGTGCTATTCACCATCACCATCTGATCCTGACATGCCTACTCAAGTGGATAATGAGACCGGACCAAGGAAGAAATCCGGTGCTAGGCGATGGTCATTCTTGATACCTTTACTTCGATGTTGGAGAGAAGACGAGGGAGCACCTAGTTCGTTTGAGCTTGGAGAAAGCTCGACTACTGCACCAGCTCCAGTTCTACCTGTTACCGGTGAACCAGTACACCACACTATCCCTCTGTTGGCTACGAGACTTATCAAGCACGAAGACCAGTTGAATGAGCTCATGGCACATTATGATGAGATTCCACTGGTTAGGATAGAGAGCTTGGAGGAAGAATTCGAAAACCTCGTGGTAGGTCGCTACTCCATTGAGATTGTGTTTGATATGATGAGTACCCAGATTGTGGAGGCGAGAGAGGCCGTTAACCGATTGACTCAAAGGTTGAAGACTACTGTTCGAGATTCTAGTACGTTGAGAGTCACTACTTTAGGCCGAGAGTTAGCCTTGCTTCACGAGCTTGCATCCGCTCATGCTCACACTGCTATCCTAGAGGAGAGGATTGATGATCTCGAGGCGAGAGATCGAGCCCGTGAGCAGCAGATCCGAAATTTGACAGCCATGGTTGAGGAGATTCGTCGTCATCATGACGCATTGAAAGATGCGTAGATCCTAGTCATCTTTATCTTAGTATGTATCATAAAGCCGCCATATGAGGCATTAAGGCTTGTATCTTTTTGGTTTGTAACCTTGGAACAAGAATTATGATGATGTAACCTATGGTTATGAACAATACTATGTAATGATGTATTCCATGTATCCTATGGCTGTATTGTCTTATATTCTTGTGTTATGATATTATTCCTCGGTAATGTATGCCGAACCGATCCTTATGTCCTTATGCATATATTATGATTTATTGAGAAAAATCATGATTCACTTGTTGTTCATATCGATATCATGTCATTGATTTAAAGTGGTGATCTTGACTATTATGATATTTATAATATGTAATCACTTTTATCATCGATCGATAATTTCTTATTCTTGGTGTTTATTCTTGTAAATTTTAGAAAAATGGTCAAGAAGAAAACTACCTCATCCACCATCACTCCCGCAGCTATAAAAAAAATAAAAAAAAAAAAAAAAAAAAAAAAAAAAAAAAAAATGGTCGCTGAAAGTGTTAGCGCAGCTATAGCACAACATTTTGTATCTACTACTTTTGCACCATTACTTGAAATATCCCCAATCGCCTTAGATACAACTTATGAGATAGAACTTGCCGATGGGAAAATAATAGGAACCAACACCGTAATCCGTAATTGTCCTATTCTATTACAAGATCACTCGTTCCTCATAGATCTTTTGCCCATCAAACTTGGAAGTTTCGATGTCGTAATTGGCATGGATTGGTTGTCCAAACACCGTGCTAGGATTGTTTGTGACGAGAAAACCGTTCATATCCCGACCAACGGTGAAACCTTAGTCATCCAAGGAGATCAAAGTAGAAAGTACTTAAGTATCATATCCTGTGCGAAGTCAATAAAGTACATGGAAAAAGGATGTTATGCCTTCTTAGCTCAAGTAACGGAAAAGAAGTCGGAAGAGAAACGACTAGAGGATGTACCTGTAATCAAGGAATTTTCTGAGGTGTTTCCAGAAGATTTGCCTGGACTCCCACCTGCTCGACAAGTCGAATTTCAAATCGATCTTATTCCTGGAGCTACTCCTGTAGCACGAGCACCGTACCGTTTAGCACCCTCAGAAATTCAAGAGTTATCCAAACAACTAGAAGAACTATCTGAGAAAGGATTCATTAGACCAAGTTCCTCACCCTGGGGAGCACCGGTATTATTCGTTAAGAAGAAAGATGGATCATTCCGGATGTGTATCGATTATAGAGAATTGAACAATCTCACAATCAAAAACCGCTATCCCTTACCAAGAATCAATGATTTGTTTGATCAGTTACAAGGCTCGAGTGTGTACTCGAAGATTGATTTAAGATCTGGATATCATCAGTTACGGGTAAGAGAAGAAGATATACCCAAGACCGCATTTAGAACTCGATATGGCCATTATGAATTCCAAGTAATGCCATTCGGTTTAACTAATGCACCTGCTGTATTTATGGACCTCATGAATAGAGTCTGCAAACCATATCTGGATAAATTCGTCATTGTGTTCATCGACGATATTCTTATCTACTCTCGTAATAAAGAAGAACATGCGGAACACCTGAAGACTGTCCTGAAGTTACTCAAGGATGAAAAATTGTACGCAAAGTTTTCCAAGTGTGACTTTTGGATTGAGACAGTCCAATTTCTTGGTCATGTGATCGACAGTGAAGGAATCCATGTGGATCCCGCAAAGATTGAATCTGTTAAGAATTGGCCAGTACCCACTAACCCTACTGAAATTCGCCAATTCTTAGGACTTGCTGGTTATTATCGAAGATTCATCGAAGGTTTCTCGAAAATAGCTAAACCATTGACCGAGTTAACCCAGAAAACGAAGAAATTCGAATGGGGAGACGATCAAGAATCAGCTTTTCAACTCCTAAAGAACAAACTTTGCGAAGCACCTATCTTGGCACTACCGGAAGGAGCCGAAGATTTTGTAGTATATTGCGATGCTTCACACATGGGTTTAGGCACTGTTCTCATGCAAAGGAACAAGGTGATTGCTTATGCGTCACGACAACTCAAAACTCATGAGAAGAATTATACTACTCACGATCTAGAACTTGGCGCCGTGGTATTTGCACTCAAATTATGGAGACATTATCTGTACGGAACCAAATGTATAGTGTACACTGATCACAAAAGTCTTCAACACATCTTAGATCAAAAGGAATTGAATATGCGTCAACGTCGCTGGCTCGAATTGCTTAGTGATTATGACTGCGAGATCCGTTACCATCCTGGAAAGGCAAACGTTGTTGCCGATGCCTTGAGCAGAAAAGATCGCCCTAAGCCACTTAGAGTGAGATCATTGGGAATGGTAATCAATTCACCCCTACCATCGAAAATTCTTGAAGCTCAAATCGAAGCCCTTAAGGAAGAAAATAGGCCGAATGAGAAGATTTATGGCATGCCGGAAAATGAGAATGGATTTGTGAAGAGATCGGATGGAACGCTATGTTTCAAAAATCGAAGTTGGATTCCACTCTTTGGAGGTATCCGAGAACTCATCATGCATGAATCACATAAATCGAAGTATTCCATACATCCTGGCCCCAACAAGATGTATCAAGATCTAAAGCTTTTGTACTGGTGGCCTAATATGAAGGCTGATATCGCTGTATACGCCAGTGAATGTTTGACATGCTTGAAAGTTAAAGCTGAACATCAAAAGCCATCTGGATTGCTAACTCAACCAGAACTTCCTATGTGGAAATGGGAAAGAATCACAATGGACTTCATCACAAAGTTGCCAAAAACTTCTAATGGTTTTGACACCATTTGGGTTATTGTAGACCGTCTTACAAAGTCCGCTCATTTCTTGCCAATCAAGGAGAACGACGAGATAATTACACTCGCTAGACTGTACATCAAAGAGATTGTTTCTCGTCACGGTGTACCAATCTCTATCATATCCGACCGTGATAGCCGATTCACCTCAAGATTTTGGCAAACGCTTCAAAAAGCCATGGGTACCAACTTAGATATGAGTACCGCGTACCATCCTCAAACAGATGGACAAAGTGAAAGAACGATCCAAACTCTGGAAGACATGCTAAGAGCATGTGTGATTGATTTCGGAAAAGGATGGGATAAGCACTTACCTCTGGCTGAATTCTCTTACAATAACAGTTATCACGCCAGCATTAAAGCTGCTCCTTTTGAAGCACTCTATGGAAGAAAATGCCGATCACCAGTTTGCTGGGCGGAAGTTGGAGAAGTACAACTTACAGGCCCCGAAATTGTCCAAGAGACAACAGAAAAGATAATGCAAATTCGGCAAAGATTGCAAGCAGCTCGAGATAGACAAAAGAGCTACGCAGATGTTCGAAGAAAACCAATGGAGTTCCAAGTCGGAGACCGTGTAATGCTCAAAGTATCACCCTGGAAAGGGATGGTCAGATTTGGAAAACGAGGAAAGCTCAAACCTCGATACGTCGGACCATTCAAAATTCTTCAAAGAATTGGTCCAGTGGCATATAAACTTGATCTTCCCGAAGAACTTAGCCGAGTACATGATACGTTCCATGCCTCAAATCTTAAAAAGTGTCTTTCGGATGAAACTCTAGTCGTACCACTCAAGGACATCCAGCTCAATGACAAACTTAGCTTTGTCGAAGAACCCATCGAGATCATGGACAGAGAAGTTAAGAGGCTTAAGCAAAGCCGCATTCCTATCGTTAAAGTTCGATGGAATCATCAGAAACGAGGTGCAGAGTTCACCTGGGAGCGCGAGGATATAATGCGTTCCAAGTATCCCCACCTGTTCATCTAGATCACCCATGACAGCCTCTGCGAGTTTAAGCGCGGGACGCGGTTCTCTTAAGGGGTAGGTACTGTAAGCTCCCGGAAAATTTCAATGTACTTAACGTTTTAATCAAGAATTAAACACGATCTATTTCGTCATGAAATTTTCTAAACATCACATTTGCATATCATTTGGCATATGCATGATCAACGCAGCTTGAGCGTTCATAAACTATACCGTTGTGATCAGAATAAATTTCCCCACTATCCTGATAATCCTAAAATACGTAATGAATACGTAAAAATTTGTAAAAATTACGAATTAAATTATAATAAAAATATATAAAATTCGTATTGGGCCTCGGAACTCATTGGACTTTATTCCGCCTCGTGACCCAACCCAACATATCATTGGGCCTCATATCCGAACCAAGCCCACGCTATTTTTATCTTTGGGCCTCACCCCAACTCGTTTAATCATTTCGTTGGGCCTAACTGGTACACGAACCCACTAAAAACAAGCCCAACTCGTTTAATACTTCCCTTGGGCCTAAGCCTTCGAGCCCAACACACACCAATTAGAAGACTAACAACTTGAAAATATTAGTGCTTTGTGGTCATGTAACCGGTCGAACAAAAGGAGAAACCAAACCAAATAAGTAACCAAATCAACCAACAAGATTAGACTAAGTTCATTTCCCCCTCATACCTCTAATGACGTGCGTGTATGTGTGTGATAAAAGGGAGACAAAACATGTCTCATTAGCTCCTAAACACCATTAAAATAATGAATAGCCACCCTTGACCTAGTAAGACTTTAAGATCCAATGTGTAATGTGCTCCAAGTCCAAAAACACACTCGACATACATGTAAGGATCCTAGAAATCGGCTGCCATGTCTTGCACGCCCAAGAAACCAATTTCACACATGTGAATAAAAATCTAGGAACTTGTAGGAAGAGATTAAACTAATATAGAAGCCATGCTACCTTCTTCTTTATAAACCATCACAAGACTTGGCCAAACTCACAACATCACAAACTCTTTCAAACTTACTCACTCTCACTAAACATCCACTGTGGAAGTCGAACTAGGATAAGAAGCATTTCAAGGTGAAGGATAGGAGATACTCGAGTAAAAATAAAGGATACGGGTAACATTATAAGGAGAACAAGGGGTTCTCGTTGGTCACTTCTTCTCGTTCACATCTCACTCGTATCATCACCACTCATTTTGAGTGTAGTAAGTCCCTTCCAACTCGTTTCCATTTCATTTCTTTGTTTACATTTAGTTCTCACACATTAGATATGTTATGCGCACCATTTCAATACAACTCGTATGGTATGCTTGATCACGACACATAGTCACACGTTAAGAACTAGTCTAACATGTTGAGAACACATCACAACTTTACAAGAAACACTCGTACATCTTAAAAATGCACGCCAAGACAAACGGGCCTAAAGCCCAAACACCGAGCCCATTAAGCCCAATCCGAGTCCATTAATGATCTAACCCGGCCCAATGTGATCAAAATAAGCTAATAAGCTAAAGAAATAAGCTAGGGATAAGCTTGTACTAGTTTTGTAAAGTTTTCGTTTATTTCAAAAGTATTTCGGATCAAATTTGCAAAACAAATGAATTTCGGGTTAAAAGCGTAACATTTAAAAAGTTAAAGGTTCAATATATTACGTTATATAAACATGCATGAAAAGTTAAGGGACTAATATGCATCTTTTCGAAAGTAAAAGGGGTAATCATATACGTGCATGAACACGCTTAAAAACCACAAGGACCGAATGTGTAAATAGCCTAAACTAGTTATAAATAAAGTTTAGGGTGAAAAGTGTACAATTGGAAAAGTAAAGGTTTAAAGCGTATAAAAGGAACCTAGAGGGCTGTTTTCGTAAAATCAGTTTTACCAAGGGACTAAAGATGTCATTTCTGAAAGTTTTGATATAAAATACATTTTGGGTACAAAGTGTCATTTTCTAAAAGTATAAGGACTAAACTTGTACTTTTTGTAACTCGAGGGTAAAAAGTGTAAATTTGAGAAAAGTTTAGCAAAACTTATGATTTCATTATAGCCTCGTAAAAAAACAAGTATCTTGATCATATGAGTATTTTATTTTCGGATAACGTTAAACGTATTACTTATATATATATTATGAGATTATAATTATATATATATCAAATCCGATAAAACACACGGGGAATCTAAATACGTTAAAATGCTCAACAAATCTATTAAGATCACAACGGGGAAAACATTTCACTTATGCGTAAGTGAGGATAATTAATTAAGGCAATGTAGCACATAAATTAACTTAAAACGTTAATCACGATCGCACACTATTGGATTGGACAATCCAATGATCTATTGAATAAGAATATTCAATGCTCTATTATTTTGGTCGCGAACCAAAATGCTCATATACTGAGACTCGCCATCTCATCATTTTAGGTTTCGAGTTGGAACCTCCGCTACATTGTGCTTGATCTATTTGTGCGTGTGCATTATTATCAAGGTGAGTTCATAGCCTCGCTTTTACTTTATTTTTATAAACCCCGCGAGGGAGATACATGCTCTAAACTAGAACACAAGGTTTTTCATAAATGCTTGATCCTCTTGATTATTGGTACTGCCTAAGTTGTTAGCCACAAGTCCCCTGATCATGAACCATTAGTCACCGCGAGTGAACGTAGATATCGTGAATAGTACTATGGGGAATAACGAACCCCGTTTCGGTTATAGAGAAATAACCGGGGCGCACCATATCGAATTTCTTTAGGTAATTGGCTATTACCTCCTTTGGGGCATGCTTACGTACACTGGTAATTCGGTGTATGCAGTTGAGTCTTGGTTTCATGAGCTTAGTGCATAATAATCTGTGATATTTTTCTTATGATATTGTTAGTTTACAATGATCATGATCTTATACTTGTGTTCAACTTATTTTAAACCTATGGATTTCACTCAACAATTTTTGTTGACCTTTTTAAGCATGTTATCTCAGGTAATCAGTGAAGATTATGACCAAGGTGCGGAACGGGGCATGGCAAGGCTTACCTGGTGGTGTAAAAACATAAAAGTTATCATTTCTTTCAAACTCATGATCTTTCTTTTGGGAAAAACACTGGATCTATTTACAATATTTTGTAACAAACTATGAGTTTTCGATGAATGATAACTATTTTAATAAAACGTCTCTTTCGAGTCGTTTTCTATAATTATTGACTATGATCTCCATTCAAGTAACACCCGAATTAGTCTTCCGCTGTCATTAAGATTTTCGGGGGTGTTACATGTCCCTTCATAAGTCCAGTTGTTCCTGGTCCCCTAAGCCAAGTCATTAAGTACCGCTACATGCTAAATTTATAATAGTGAGTGCCTCGGCATTAGAAACTTAAACACTCACCCCCTAATTCTGAAGTTCATCCAAACGATAGGTGATCAGTTGGTCAAATCGCACAAGTAGAAAGGGTCGTCAGTTGGTATATCTTACCCTTCCCGTCTTAGTCTACTCACTTAGGGTCAGTTGGTCATATCTCCTAAACAACGAGCCTCTACCGCCATTCAAAACTACCGAAACAAGGGTAGTACCAATAAACTATGCATGCATACACTTAGAAATAATTATACGGAAGTAATGTAAACGCAAACAAAACAATTAAGGAGTCATAACTAGGCCAGCACCAAGAGGTGCTTAGCCGCTCATATTAACCATACAAATCAATTCAATATTCAGAGTTACGAAATACATGAATCGAAAGTAAAGAAAAGATAAAATGCTAATGCTTATCGTAGGGGAGTGATTTCTCCCTTGGAGACAGCTCCGTATGCTCCTCTAGACCTGCCTTTGGCTTCTTCCCACGTTCTTTGGTTGTGGTGTGTGGAATGGGATGCCTTGAAATGCTGGAAATCGTGGGGTATTTATAGGCCGGATCTCGGTTACGGCGTAACTAAAATAAGAGTTACGCCGTAATCTTCAATTCCTCCGTTATTTGCACTAGATCAGCTGGTTACGGTGTAACCTTATGAGTGGTTACGCCGTATCTTCAATATTACTTGGTTACGCCATAGTTGGTGGAATAGTTACGGCGTAGTTATCAGCGGCGTGGAACCTCATTTGACCTAATATAGTTACGTCGTAGTCTTTGGGGAGAGTTACGCCGTAACCTTCTGATGAGTTGGTTTTCTGAGTCACGCTTTAGTTACGGTGTAATGTGAGAGATGAGTTACGCCATAACTTCTTCAAAGTCAGCATACTATGATAAGTCTTTGATATTTCTCCAATTCCGCGTCTCTTTAGCTCCAATGCTCGTAATTTACCTGAAAGTAAATCCATATAAATGATATAAATTACAAGCATTATTGGGGGAAATTGACACTTAATATTCAGGACTATTTGATGTTATCAAATATCCCCCCACTTGAACTCTACTTGCCCTCAAGTAGACCTTATTAGAAAGATTCCTAAAACGATATCTCCCAAAACTTGGAAAATATAAGCTTACAAATCCCTTATGCTAGAATAAAACAAAGTCGAACACCTCACTAAATGGGAACGAAACAATCAAATCTCTCAACTATTCTAAGTGTCAATTACGGGGTGATCACTCAATCGCACAGTCATAGCATGTATTCTATCATAAGCTTGGCGGTTACACAAATCCCCACCACTAGAGTTAAGGGCTAAACAATTCTCGAAGGAAATATGGGTAGACACGACAAAGGTTAAGGGGTGACTCGTCATTACTAACATGTCACGGCGAAGTGGACAAAGTCAATGATACATGACCAAATCCGTGGCCAAGACACCAAAGATTGCTCACTGCATCACCTAGACACGCTTCATGACTAAAAGGTAGGAAAGACATGGGATATATAAATGGTGTAAAATAAAAATCAAGCAGGTAGTCTAAATCTATAACCAAGTCATCACCACTTACCGTCCGCCCAAAGTTCAAGCTTTGAAGTCAAGAAAATGGATCATGAAATACTAGGTAGATGTGTCATTAGAGGACGTCATGATGGGCACATTACATTTTCCCCAACTGTTGGCAAATTTACCAACTCCAATCTTCGAATGTGACTGAGGTGGCCTCCTCGATACTAAATCTATAAAGCTCATAACACAGTGCTTATAACATCGCACTTTACAATAACTAAATAACATAACAATTTTTTTTTTTTTTTTTTATTATTTTTTTTCAACATAACAATAATAACTAAACATAATATCCCCTGACTTGAGATGAACAACGGGAATTCGGAGGGTCTTCAATGATCTTCAAGAATATGTCGTCAACGAAAGTGTGATTTCCGAACCTTTCCACTTGAACCTTGAAATTAGGCAAATGATGACTTCCTAATCACAAATAAAGACTACAGGGTTGGCTAAGGTGTATAGGTGTATCGAAACAATATATTGGGTTAACAAAATGAAAGGAATGGCTCAGATGGGTGTATCTAGGGGTATCTTGCACTAAAGGTGAGTGCAACAAAAGGGTTTCACATGGGGGTCGAGAAGTCGAGGTGACTAATCGATAGACACACACTGGTAGGCTATTTGGGTGATAATCCTATAATATTGCCTTCTAAAACTGAAAAGTCCAAATACATCGAGCTAACTCAACATACCTCGTCTAGGGTCTCGAAATGATGCAAAGGCCAAGTTCTAAAGTTTACAAGCTACCAGCACACTCATAATTTGGTGGATTTGGGGTAAAATATTGGAAACGGATAAGGCTAATCTCACCATATAATATCAAGGGTTGTATGTGCTCGGCTAAGGCCTAATCTAGTTAGGTTAAGAAAAACATGTCAAAATTTTAAAAGTGGCATAATTTTTCAAAATAAACTAGAAAAACGAGGGCAAAATAAAGTTCAAGAGATAATTTTACTCCCGTCCCCCCGCTTGAATTGTACAAAGTCCCTTTTGTACTAAGCATTAAATAAAGGTGAAGAGAAAAGTAGAATTAGAGCGAGAACTTCCCTAAAATTCGCTCCAAAAAGAAAGAAGGCCCACGAAAAAGAGACGTGCCTTCGTGTAAGCATCCATGAGTAAATTTTAATCCCTGAAATCACACTACCGACAAGCATAATTCTAAAAAAATGAAAAATGAAAAACAAACCTAACTCACTTTCGTAGGAATCACGGTTGCATTTAGCATATGCAACAAGCCTTTTAAACCACTTGGTGCCCCAAGTGGACGAGTGAAGTCTCGTGAGGGTTTACAGGGAACACACCCACAAAGTTTATTTAAAATACTAATACAAGATTATTGTGTCTTAAACTGAAAGAAGTAAAGTAGACGAAGGTTATGTCGTAACTCTTTGAGGGAGTTACGCCGTAACTGGCAAAACCTGACATAAGCTACAAAGAGAGTGGTTATGACGTAATCACTGAGATGGTATAACGCCGTAATTGGTAATGCGTCTATAATTCTGCTGCAAGGGGTTGGTTACGGCGTAATCACAGAGATGAGTTACGCCGTAACTATGGTCAGATCAGCAAACTGCAGCAGCAATCATTTCCTCGTTTCTTGCAAAAATGGTTAAAAAACACAAAACCCTACAGAAATGGAAACAAAATAAAAGAAATGGATAATTTGGGTTGTCTCCCGAAAGAGCACTTTTCTTTATTTACGAGTCATTAAGTTAGACTCAGAGCCGCGGGGCTTTATGGGGGCCTTTGGACTTGGCCAACTTCCTCTATGTCTTTCATCAAGTTATGCCTGACCACCCAGGCAACATTCGTAGCAGTGCGGAGGTATTCTTTAGTTTCGATCTTCCAAATTTTGTAAAATTTTCCTCTGGCCCCAAGTGGTAGCGAGTGAACTCATATTTTTCGACAATAATTGGCGGCGGCCTCTTGTATGGAATTCTGAGGAGTTTGTACCTCCTTTGCTCATATGCTTCGTCATCGGGGTCAGTAAATTCCTCATTCCCTTGTAACTCAAGGTAATCTAAAATCCCCTCAATGTCATCGTCGTCAGAACCGGTACCTTTAAACCATTCTTCATCGAGCAGATTTTCCACCAGTACAGGCTTGCATTCTTCCTTCTCGTCTCTTACCAACTCCTTGTCATCTTCAATTGTTATTTCACTCGGGTTGTTAGGACTCTCGTTGTTTGAATTTTCATTACTTATGTATTCCTTCCAGATCTTTTCTTTTGTTAACGTATGTACATGTCCATACTTAATCTTCACCCAACTATCAAATCCCAAGTTGTCCAACCAAGGGAAACTTGTTCTTTCCTTATCGTTGGTTAAGGTCCAAAAGAACTCGTCTTCTCCCATTCTCCTAAAGCTGCTTCCCCCGTTACACTTATCGTCATAAGGGTTGCATGATGCCCAGAAAACTTCCCCAGGAGATTTTATCCTTTCACACCAGTGACTTCGTATTTCCTTGTTTTCAGTTTCGCTTAAATGATCTTCCATGCAGTAAATGTCGTTATTAGCCACATTTTTTCTGATTATGATCCTCGTAGTCAATCTTGAGCTTTTTAAGAAGATTCGGGTTAATCTTAGCATTCCCGATTGTATTGCGTACCAATCATCAAATCCCAACTCTCCGAACTTGACATTATGTCTTTCAAGCTCGTGAGGGCACGTCCATTCTTCTTCTTTTTCACTATCCCCACCATTGCAATACTCGCGGAAGGGGTCGCACGTAGGCCATGCTCGTGTGGATTCATCGTCGATTATAATTATCGGAGTACACCAGTGAGTGATAGGTGGCTCCTCTTCATCCTTGAAGCAGAGTTTCTCAAGTATTTCATCATCAGTATATGCAGGCCACATGAATTTGTTATTCTTGACCCTATCCTATCGCTTCCTCCATCGCAAATTTCATTTCTCGGGTCACATGAGGCCCATAGATCATACCAATCCGCCTTAGCTACGGGTATCATCTTGCACCAGTGATATTTACTCTTAGATGGGGACAGAGGGCATACGTTAATATCGTTGGACCATTCGTTAATCTCCGGTGTTCCTGATTCGTTCACTTCGAGGAATTCATCTGCCCACGTATTCCAGTTACGTCGTAACTCAGATTTTTGGTTACGGCGTAACTCGCTAGAATCGTCCTTATCAATATTCTTCATAACCCCTTTATCACTGTCAAAAACATAGTTACGCCGTAACTCATTAGACAGGTTACGGCGTAACTCAGATCTGTCGACGGGATTTTTACCAGAATCCGTATCTTCGGCCTGAATCTTCGAGTTATTATCAGCAAAAATCACTTTACATTCCATTGTGGGTTTTGATCCTTCAGGTTTATTGTTATTCATTCTTACTTTTTCACTAAGCTTTTCCACCATAGATTCAAGGTTTTTTAGGGTTGTGTCGTGATTGGAAAGGCTTCTGTCAGTGTTTTCCTGGAATTCTTTTAACCACTCATCTTGTTCCTTTTGTCTTTGGGCTGAACTTTCCAGGAATTTGTTTATGGTTTCTTCAAGATTGGGCTTTCTTTCTCCATAAGGCCCATGGTTGTAATTTCTACGGTACCTGTTACTATTTCGATTATCTCCGTAAAACGGTCGATTTTCTCCATATTTGGCTTCTTCAATTATATATTCTTCGTCAACATGAGGACAATTCTTCGTGAGATGTCCTCCCCCACAGCTTTCACAACCCACTTGGATGGCATGAACGGTTTCTCTGAATTTCAGCATATCTCGACTTAGATTTTCAATTTTACTAGCGATTGTTGCAATTCCGTCAAAACTTCCGCTTAGGTTTATTTTGCTTCCTCCGTCGTGCCATTTTTGAGAATGATCAGCCATTTTTTGAATGGCTTCAATTGCAAGAGTAGGAGTCATGTTCGGAACACGTCCTTGATAGTCCAGCATTTGTCTCGTAGTTACGTTGATTCCCTTGTAGAAGATGTTGACCTTTTGCTGGTTGTTCAGATCATGTGTAGGACATTTTTAAAGGAGATCGTTGTACCTATCCCAAGCTTGATACAACGTTTCATCGTCTTCTTGTTTGAAATTATGGATCTCCAAAAGTTGGTTAGAAATCTTTGACGGCAGACAATACCTCTGAATAAAGTGCTTTTTGAGTAGAGCCCAAGTATTAATTGCCCCGGCGGGCAATCTTTCTATCCATCTTCTGGCAGCCCCAGTAAGAGTCATGGCGAATACCCTTAGCATAACAACATCATGAGACACGCCTGGAATATTGAAAAGGCTTGCGATGTATAGGACATTTTCAACGTGCTCATATGCATCTTCGTCCTTGTTCCCTGAAAAAGGGTTAGCACGAAGCTCCCTCATAAATTGGTCTTTAATTTCGAAACGGACATCAACTCCAATCGCCGGTCTTACGAGAACCGGCCCTTGTTCTACTCTTTTCAACGGCAAATATTCCTCAAGAGTGAGATCATCAATGTTAACAACTTCCATGGTACCTGAAAACTTGAATAATGATCGTGAGAAATTTAAAGCAAAATAAAAGACTTAATATCAATCCTAATATAACTCCCCGGCAACGGCGCCAAAAACTTGATGCAGGTTTTACTGACCAGGTTTTAATATTTATAAAGTCTCGTTATACCAATGGTCTACCCTAATGCACTAACGGGCAGTGTACCCTGTCGCGTATAGTGTAGTATTCGGTAAAATCGAGGTCGTCCCAAGAGCTATGTGAGTTGGATTATTACTAAGTCTAGGTGTCATAGATTTTAATAATGATTTTGATAAGGAATTAATTAATTAACTACTAAAGCAGATAAAAGGTAAAGGTTTAATCAATAGAGGAGAGTGGTGATAACCTAGTTAATCCTCCTAGCTAGTAATGTCTACGTCTACTTACTTCCAATTACTTCAGGTGGAGAGGACATCATTTGGTCAATCCGCCCTAACCTATCAGCAAAGATGCCACCACTGGAGAAGTCAGGTGTCCCTTCATAAGTCCAGTTGTTCCCGGTCCCCTAAGCCAAGTCATTAAGTACCGCTACATGCTAGATTTATAATAGTGAGTGCTCGAGCGTTAGCAACTTAAACACTCACCCCCTAATTCTTAAGTTAATCCAAACGATAAGTGATCAGTTGGTCAAATCGCACAAGTAGAAAGGGTCGTCAGTTGGTCATATCTTACCCTTCCCATCTCAGTCTACTCACTTAGGGTCAGCTGGTCATATCTCCTAAGCAACTAGCCTCTACCGCCATTCAAAACTACTAAAACAAGGGTAGCTACCAATAAACTATGCATGCATACACTTAGAAATAATTATACAGAAGTAATGTAAATGCAAACAAAACAATTAAGGAATCATAATTAGGCCAGCACTAAGAGGTGCTTAGCCGCTCATATTAACTATACAAATCAATTCAATATTCAGAGTTACAAAATACATGAATCGAAAGTAAAGAAAAGATAAAATGCTAATGCTTATCGTAGAGGAGTGATTTCTCCCTTGGAGACAGCTCCGTATGCTCCTCTAGACCTGCCTTTGGCTTCTTCCCACGTTCTTTGGTTGTGGTGTGTGGAATGGGATGCCTTGAAATGCTGGAAATCGTGGGGTATTTATAGGCCGGATCTCGGTTACGGCGTAACTAAAATAAGAGTTACGCCGTAATCTTCCATTCCTCCGTTATTTGCACTAGATCTGCTGGTTACGGCGTAACCTTATGAGTGGTTACGCCGTATCTTCAATATTACTTGGTTACGCCATAGTTGGTGGAATAGTTACGGCGTAGTTATCAGCGGCGTGGAACCTCATTTGACCTAATATAGTTACATCGTAGTCTTTGGGGAGAGTTACGTCGTAACCTTCTGATGAGTTGGTTTTCTGAGTCATGCTTTAGTTACGGCGTAATGTGAGAGATGAGTTACGCCGTAACTTCTTCAAAGTCAGCATACTATGATAAGTCTTTGATATTTCTCCAATTCCGCGTCTCTTTAGCTCCAATGCTCGTAATTTACCTGAAAGTGGAAAACAATGGAAAACAAGCGTAAATCCATATAAATGATATAAATTACAAGCATTATTGGGGGAAATTGACACTTAATTTTCAGGACTATTTGATGTTATCACTGTCCTAATCTTAAAATACTCAAACCGCAACTAATAACTTGTCAAGTCGTAGCTTAGAATCTGTCAACTCGCAACCAAGAACTATCAAACCGCAGCTTAGAATATGTCAACTCGTAACTTAGAACCCAATATCCAAACTCACCAATATAATCAAAACATCCACAAACACGATGAAACAAGATTTGCAAACACAAAACTAAGCTAATATAATAAACCTAACCAAGAAAGTACAAACAAGGAACGATTTTAACCACAACTAAAGATCAAACTAGTGTATTTCTAACAAACCTATTCGAACCAAACTAAAACACAAAAACCAATCTTTAAAATACGAGCACACACAAGGTAGATGATCAAACCATGGCTCTTGATACCAATTGTAAGAGATTGGTTATCACAAACACACAATAAAAGTTTGTATGGATCGAATGGTAGAGAGAGAAAGTTAGAGAGAAATGGGACCTTAGTGAGAGAAAATGAAAGTCATATGATTAGAAGTTCCAACCCTCTACCTTGGAGGGTAGAGGGTATTTATATTTCTTACATAATGCGCCTCCTACGGGCTGTGGATCGGGTGTACAGTAGGTAAAGACCCGTCCGTCCTCCACGGTGTTACTTAAAAAACTACTAAACGTATAAGACTACGAACTTTATAATGCTAACAAATACCCGGGGTGACCGAGTCTTTAACTTGGATTTACTAATTCCTAACAATAAAGGACCTTCCCACAGGTAAAGGACCGTCCATAGTGAATAAATCTGTCATTTTACCAAAATCCATTTTAGGTCCTGCACCAAAACATTTAATTGTTATAAACACTAAGGTACCTATTGATAGTATAAGAGAAGTTAAATGCTTCTATAAACCATCACCATTACCCAGAGTAGGATTTAACAAATCAATGATTAGATCAAAAACTCCACCACCTAGGAAAATAAATGTCTCTCAAAGACAAACTAGATAAACATAACTTAGAAAACAAAATCATCCAAAAATGTACCCCATAGTATGGAATAGTAGCTATGTACCTTTGGGATTCTACTCACCTCTTCAACATCCAAGTCAAATGAAACAAATGCATGGGATGTTTAATGCTAAAAACTTTGGACCCATGAAATATTAGGGACCATATGTTTGAGTTGTTCTGTGATATTATTAGATATGTGTGAGAATCAACCCGGAGCACGATGAATGGATTAAAGACAGTGGATGTACAAATCACATGACGGGAAATTGAAAGCTATTCGCATCATATCAACCATGCAATGGAGGTATCGTCACTTTTGGAAGTAAACTCAAAGGTAATATTACTGGAAAAGGTACGATTACACACAACTCTCTTACTATCACCAATGTTGAGCATGTAGATAACTTAGGATTCAATCTACTAAGTATTATTCAAATATGCGATAACAAATGCAAAGTAACATTTTCCAAAGAGGGTAGTGAGATCATTAAGGATGGAAAAATCATTGGTAAGGGAATTAGAAAGTTGATTTATATGTTATGAAAATGGGAAATAAGTCGAGTAATAATATATGCTTAGCAACGATTAACGATATTTCTACATTATGACATAGGAGACTAGGTCACGCATATATGCGTTTGATACAATCATTAGATTCTAAGGATTTAGTTAGGATTCTACCAAAACTTAAGTTTGATCAACAATCTTGTGATTCTTGTAAAATTGGAAAACAAGCACATTCTAGTCACAAAGCTAAGAATGTAGTCTCGACCTCTAGATGCCTAGAACATCTTCACATGGATCTCTTCGGTCCATCCGCTGTACGGAGTTACGGAGAAAATATCTACACTTTCGTAATTGTAGACGACTATTCTAGGTACACTTGGACAAGATTTCTAAAGAATAAGACGAAAGATTTTGAGCAATTCAGAACATTTAGTAAGAAAATCCAAAATCAACTAGGTTGTTATATAGTTTCCATTAGGACTATCACAGTAGGGAATTTGACAATTAAGTGCAATTTAAAGTTTATTGTGATGAGAATTGTATTACCCATAATTCCTCAGCTCCAGAAACTTTGCAATCAAATGGGGTAGCTGAAAGAAAAAAATCATACTCTACAAGAAATGAGTAGAACAATGTTACATGAACAATTCATACCATAAAAGTTTTGGTGTAATGTCGTAGATACCTCTACTTATATACTCAATAGGATTCTCATTAGGCCAATCTTAGGAAAAACATCATACAAAATCTTGAGAGGTGGGAAACCTACTCTAGATTACTTCAAAGTGTTTGGTAGCAAATGCTACATCTCAAACACAAAAGATTATCTCACCAAGTTTGACCCAAAATCTTATGAAGGTGTATTCCTAGAGTATTCACAAAATAGTAAAGCTTATGTAGTTCTCAATAAGGAAACAATGACGGTAGAAGAATCACTCAACATGACTTTCAATGAAAGTCCTCCCTCACCTAAAACATCCCCTTTGGTAGATGATGATTTAGATGAAGAAGAAGTCATCAAGGATAATAACAAGAAAAATGTGAGGGTTAACAATATGAATGAAACCTTAGAATTAGATGAAGCTACCAACATTAAGGAATCTAGAAATCACCTTTTAGATAACGTTATAGGAAATTTAAACCAAAGAACCCTCAGATCACAAGCCCAAGAAAAGAGCAACTTCTTTTTCTTTGCATCAATCATTGAACCTAAGAACGTCAATGAAGCATTGAAAGATGAAAGTTGGATCGTCGCAATGCATGAGGAATTAAAGCAATTTAAGTTTAATGATGCTTGGGAGTTAGTACCTTGACCTAAGTATACAAACCTAATAGGAACCAAGTGGGGATTTAGAAATAAGTTATATCAAAATGGGGTTGTTTCTAGAAATAATGCAAGGTTGGTAGCACAAGGTTATAATCAACAAGAAGGAATTGATTATGACGAAACCTATGCACCCATAGCTAGGTTAGAGTCCATTATGATATTACTCGCTTTCGTCATTAGGATATTACTGTAGACCGTTTTATTATGACCAACCATTGCACAAAAGCTACAACATCTACTCATGTATCACCCAACTCTAGATCAAGTCAATGCCCATGGAAGTTATTGTGTGTGTTGTATTCATAATCGCAATCAATTTCAAGCTCTCCAAAATGATTCAGACATTATCACATCTCTTCTCTTGCCTCCTCGCTTTCCGCCACCTTCAAAGAACACCCTCACACCACAATTTCTCCCAAAATTTTAGACATGGTTCATGCTCTACAATAAGACCGGGCCTTCTTTTGATTATCCTAGAGACTAGACTAGGATTATTAATACTATGTTGCATTATGTTGTAATAGTCATACTAGATGTATGACTCTTTTCTTATTAATGAATGTTTCCTTTTTTTTAAGTTTATGCCTATTTATTGAATTATGATCATTTTATCTAACCCACTGCCAGCGGTCCCTTAAATACACGATGGTCCCTTATTTATATGGGACCCTCCAGCATTTAAAGGACCACCCCCAGTAATTACAAATACTTATTGTTAGGTCAACATATTGACAACACAAACTTATCTTTAGTGAGAGAAAGTTAGAGAGAGAGAGAGGTGGAAGGAACAATGTTATGCTTTGGAATAATGAAGAGAAAATTGCATAAATGAACCGAAACCCTCAAATGAGGGTTTACAATGTATTTATACTACAAAATCTAGGGCAATACCCCTTACTAATGTTTCTAGAAAAATATTCAAGGCCCATGAGATTACTACATATACCTTAGCTTAATAACAAACATATAAGCCTATTTAACTAGCAACCTATTACATTAACTAATGACCACCACTTTAATACTGATTATATGTAATCCCAACAATCTCCTCCTAACGGTTGGTCATCGTAGGTTGCTTAAAGTCTTGATCTCTTCATTTGTTCTTTGACTTTCTTTGCTTGAGACGTCTTTAAATATTTGATCTTTATTCTTTGTTCTTGTTCTTTTTGGTTTGTTGTGCATTCTTTTGTATTTTGCATCAACTTCTTTATGACATGTTGTCTTTACATCTCATCCAACATGCTCATACGACTTGATGAACTTTGTGCTTCATGGTTGTATTGTTCTCATTTTATGTCTTTCATATTTAACTTTTATCTTTGTTGATTCTTTGACTTAGACGTAGAATCGTTGTTGAACATTGCTTTACGTTGATCTTTGATGAGAACTTTTCTTTAAACTTTGCATCGGTTTTCTTTCTTAATGATGTTGGCATGAGCATGTGGATCTTGAATGTGAATGATTGTAATAATGGTGTTGGTCTCTTCTAGAACTTTTGGGCCTCCATTTTTACCCGCGTGAATATAGTTAGCAATAAAGTTCCCAACGTTAGTGTTTAGGTATCTTGTACAGACACACCCTTAATTTTGGGCGCGTTCCTTGAATACTCTTAGAACGGGATACACAAGTGTCGGTGTGTTCCTTGAATATTCACAGACCGGATGGTCACTTGGATGTATCTGTATTTGATATCTTCACACTGTCGTTATGAGTTGCTGAAGTATACCAAGGTATCACTTCAAAACTGTAGACCGTTTGAGACCATCATAATCAATTCCTTCTTGTTGTAAAATCTCTCAAAATATGTTTTTCATAATAAAAATCTTTTTGTAAAATCTCTCAAAATGTTTTTATTATGAAAAACATATTTTGTTAACACTATGAGAGTTTTCTTCATTTTCGAAATACTCCCCCTTCGCATGTGCTCATGAGTTTTAACATAAATATGCACATTGAAGAGAAGAGTTGGTGATTTCGAATTGATTATTTTTTTAGTAGACAAGCCCTTTGTGAGACACATTTACGTCGCTAGTTAAAGAGATACATTGCCAGCTTTTAGGTGACAACTAGCTCTAATAACTAACTTGAAGTTATTATCCGTCCGAGAACAAGTCCAAAGAAAAAATCTCTCGAGATGGTACATTCTACTAAAACAAGTCCTTCGCGAAACACGTTTACATCACTGGTTAGACCAGCTTGAAATTATTACCCGTCCCGGAACAAGTCCTTTCGATTAATAACTTTTGTTTACTCGTCAATTCGTGGGTGATATCTGGACTTTCAGGAAATGTTCTATCCTACTTTGGCAAGTCCATTGTGAGACACGTTTACATCACTAGCTGAACTAGCTTGAAATTATTACCCGTCCATGAAAAGTCATTTTGGTTTCTTACAATGTAATCTCGTCAATTCATTGGTTACTTCTGAGTCAAACTCGATATGGTACATTCTACTTTGACAAGTTCATTGCGAGACACGTTTACATCACTAGATAAACTAGCTTGAAATTATTACCCGTCCAGGACAAGTCATTTCGATTACTGAAATAATTTTACTGTTAATTCATTGGTTAATTCTGAGTTGTACTCATTTAGAATTTCGCACTGATCAACATGTTTTAATCTTGTTTCTTCCCCTCAAAAATAGCATATCAATGCTGTTTTTGTAAAACATTTGATTAAAATATGCCTTTTGTGGTTTTTAAATCACTTTGGAGATGAGTATATTTTAAGAACATTTTGGTTTGAACAAAGAATTTTGTATTTTTCAAATTTAAGAAGCTTTCGCTCCTTATCTTAGGATTGTTGCACTAATGCTTACAATAGGGTCCTTTCCTTTGAAAATCGGATTATGCATTGTTATGCATTCATAAGCCATCATTTTGATTAAAAAAATTTGTTTTCATAAAAAAAATACTCCCCTTCAAATGAATTAAACTTATTTTAGGTTAAAGTCTACTTGAGCAAAAGTTGTAAGAGGTTGTGAAAGTGTTTTAAAACATTTTCTGCTCAAGGTTTTAAGAAAATAAACATCTCAAATCATACAACTATCCAGAATATTCAGAGTTATTACAGAAAGATTTAATGTTATAGTCTAATCTAATAATTGTCTATCACTATTCTAAGCTAATCTAAATTATACTAAACTATTATAGTCGTTGAAAATTCTGAAGTGGGAACTTTGGTCTTCCTCCCACGTAACTTTCCAATCTCCGCATCTATTCTCAGGGCTTAAACATCCGTTCAATCCTGCTTATTAAGTTACGAACGTCATGTGAATCTGTAGAATTCCATCTCTTCTTCTTTTCTAGGTACAACTTCTGATCTTTAAGCCGTATATCCAAACCGTCTTGAACATTCTTTAGAGTAGCATCATAAAACTTATGAATTTCTTTAAATCTCATAAAGCAGTTGATAGAATGATCACTTCTATAGATAAAGCAGAATGTTGGTTCTCTCTTCAGAATGTATTGTGATTATTGGTTAATGTCTGGGAAATATAGAATTCGTTTTGTTAAGTTGAGCTTCTTCTGGTAGCTTTTGACTCCTAGTTGTAGATCTTCAACTCTGTTTTGTATAATGATGCTTCTGATGAAGAATAGAAACGAAGTTACAAATGCATATTGGAGATGGGTTGAGAAATGTCGCATCTTTCCCTGAACTTTAAAAGAAACATATCTTCTATGTCATTCAAGTTCAAGTCAGGGAAATCGACTTCTAAAATTTCATACTCCTTTTCATCTTGTCTTTTAACCACGATTTTCTCCATGTATGAATAATCGAACTTTTCTTCGGCTTCAATCCTCATTACGGCAATAATCATGAGTTTGTTCATTACTGCTTTCTTTGACTTTGCCACCATCTTGCTACGGTAGAAAAGCTTGCACTTTTTGGGCCAGTGATGAATCCTGAGTTTTGCATCTTTATTGTACAACACCTCCTTGGGCACGAATAAATGTGTCGTTGTTTCTTCAATTGAAGGTTGTGTGTACCTTGCAGCAGGAATTAGAGTCAGTGAAGTAGTATATGTGCGTTCAGTCTTATGTACGTGTTGTAGGAATTCCATATCATAGTTGAAGAAGAATCGATATGGAATGTTGGGTTGATCAGCTTTTCCCACCATGGGTAAAGGTTTTGTCCAATCTGTATAGTAAGGGACTCGTTGGTCAATGTTGAATTCATGATTCAATCAACTGATATCATTAGACTTTGCTCTTGCGATGTGTTCAAGATGATATTCTTGTTCAACTGCACTTCCTGAGCGGTCTCTGAGGAGGTTAAATGTTGCATTCTTGACTCGTCAGAGTTCCCTTTTGTTGAGCTTTTTTATTCTAATATCTCGTTTGAGCTTTTGGAAGAATTCTATTATGTGTCCATCCACGGGTTCTTCGTCTTCAACAAGCGGAGGTTGAGCACTAACCAAATCATCATACCATCCAAATTTAGCTATTATGTCATTGTCGAGTCATTCAACAACTTTTAGTTGTTTGCCTTTCCTTGACTTTTTGTTGTTGGACGTTGATGGTGACTTAGATTGCTCTTTTGGTTGTAGGAAATCATCTTTTCTAGTGTACTCAAAATAATCATGTTGCTCGGTTGATGTTGGCCCGGTTCCAGATTCCTTAGGTGGTTGATTGAATGTTATTGTTGTTGAAGGATTGACTGGTTCTTGATGAGATGAAGAGCCACTGACCAATTACTGTTTTTTTATTTATAGGCTTGGATTAGGATCTAGGTCGTCTTGTAAGAGTGTGATAATTCAGTAGGCTTGCATGGATTCTTCTGTAGAAGTGTTGTTGAGAGAGCCTCGTAGTATGCCGCTTCTTTTGTCATTGAGCCTACATTGTCTGTCATCTTGTGAAACGAAGCCGAAGCTCTTCAATTGTGAGTTCTTTAGTCATAGTTGGTACGGTTTTAAGAGTGATGGGAGTTTTTGAGATAATGCATGTGACGATTTTTTTGATAATTGGTTCAAGGTAGTGTTTTACCTCCTTTGTGGTAATCGTTGGCAGGTATTTCTTTACATATCTGTCTGAGTAGCCCTTGATCACCTTATGCATATCTGACTGGATATCTTTGGCCATGAACTCGTCAACTAGTTGGTTGGTCTACTGTAGCTCATTCATCAGCTCTATTAGACCTTTTACAGTACTCATGAGAGTTTCAAGTTGAGTTTGAACCTTGTTCTCCTTCTTCAATCGAGCTTGCTTCACTACTTTCTTTACTTTTATCATATGCATGAGACATCAATGTGTTATTTGGTTTCTTTACAGATTTTTTTGTGAGTAGATGTCGATTGTGTTGGTGGAGGAGAAGAATAAGTCAAGGACATTGGAATTTCAGTGGATTCTTTACTGTGTTATTGTTCCAAGTCCTTGAGTGTTGGTGGAAAAGAGGTGTGAAGATGAAGGTGGAGATCATGTTCGGGATTGTTTTGAATGTACTTATCAGCTTCTTCCTTCTCTTTACATTCTCTTTCTTCATCTTCTTTGGCATTTCTGTCTCGTTTAACTGCTTCTGCCTTTTCATTTTCTAATCTCAGTGCTTCTTCTGCAGCTTACTTTGCCTTTTCTTCTTCTTCTAATTTCATGGCCAACTCCTCTTTGCTGCTACTTTCTTCATGTATTCTTCATCAATGTACTCATTCTCTTCCATGTTATGATCTTCATTGCCTTTGTTGGCAGTCTCAGTTGCTTCTTTCTCAATGTTATGGACCTCATCTTCATCCATTTTCAGGTCATCATCATTTCCCTTTATCTTGACCTTCTTTATCAGTCATTACTAAATCACCGTCTTTGTTAGTACCTTCTTCCTTACCGGGTTTATTAACCGAATTAGAATGGGTAGCTTTGCTAGAACCCTCTCATGTACCGGGTTGAGTAACCGGATGAGGTTGAGGTTCTTTCCTACTATGTTTCACCACCATTCAAAGATTTTCCAGATCAATATCTTCTTGATATTTTTCTTCTGTAGTAACCTGCTTAAGCTTTCGTTTATCCACCAGAGTTGTTCCTACAGTTTCATCCTCTACTTCAGTTTCATCACCAAACTCCACAACAGTTTATTTCTCTAACTGTTTCTTTCTTTTCTCTTCATCCAATTTGGCTTCATATGCACTGATATCCATCGCAATCTCGGTTACTGCCTCTTCTTTATAAATTATTGGCCTCTCGTCAGATTCAATTTTAGAGTTTGATTCAGCTAAAGGTTCTAATTTTAGAGGCTTTACTATAACTTTCTTGTAGCTCTTTTTGAGTTTGGATGGTGCAGGTTTGTTTCTCTTGGTAGTACTGCCTATGCTTCAGCCTTGCCTCCTCTCTTACTTCTGGTATTTATCTAAGAGGGCTCACTTTCATCGTATAGGCTTAAGCCGACACACTTGGCTTTAAATGTATCATTGTATTTCTTGAAAGTCGTAGTTGCTTGAACCTAACCTTTCTTACGAGTGCTTGACGATTGAATGTTGATTTTTGTAACCGTTTTATCCATGTTGAATAAGTGTTTTTCTTCATCTTCCAATCGTCGGGGAATGTCTTCATAAGCATTAAGGAGATGTGCTTTGATTAACTTGGTGAATCTGACGAATGGAATCTTGGTTAACCCTTTAAGATGATGACTCTGTATCTGATAGATAATATATTCCCAGATGCGAAGTCAAACTGCTTCATGTTGACAATTCCCTAGTAGATATGGAGATGTAGTAAGCGAGGATGCTCATGTACGCTATCTCTCCCAGTGATGTATCGAGCCATGATGAGATAAAGGGTTCTCCAAGGTTGAGAAATGTACTTTGCATCGACCTTGGAAACCGAAGTGAGTGGTTCATCTTCTTGTTCGTCATAACCAATGTCTAGGAGAAAGTTGAGAACATCTTTCTCTGATGGAGTAGGGTAAAATTGTTTTGCAGGTGCGGGATCTTCTGCTAGTAATAGCACTTTACGTAGGAATGCAACATCAATAGTTACTTTACATCTATCAAGTGTGCAAGTGAAGGAGTCCTCCTTTAGACTTAGCTTGAGTGTATGCTACAGTTGGTGAATGTATAATTCTGGAACTGAGGCAGACTTTTCCATCATGAATCTACATGGATGAAGCTTTAACACTTCTATTGCTACTTGACATAACGGTTCTGAGCACTTGATTTTGTGAAATTCAACACGTGAATTTGTTCTTGCCAATTTTGACTTTGTAATCATTAGGGAAAGTGTTTGCCATTGTGAGTTTGGGAAGTGGTTAGTCAGTAGACATTTTGAGTTATGAAAAGACAAATCATAGAAACAAACAAGCAGAGCACGTATGCATTAACATTTTGTGTTAGTGACATTGACATAGTTCCTTGTTTGTTTACTTGATTTTTTTGTCCTTTGAAGTCCATTTTGAGAAATTTATGTCTGAATTTTAGAGATCTGAGAGTTTTGAGACAAGTTTGACAAGTCTTAACTAATTGTAAAATGAGATAAGTTTTAACCAAATTAGAAAACCTTTGACAAATTAGATAACTTTACACAGATTCGATAACTATTTTGAAAATTAGATAAATTTTCACAAATCCGATAAGTCTGTTAAAAATTCGATAACTTATTGCATATTAGATAAGCTTTTACAAATCCGATAACATTTTTGACAAATTTGATAAATTTGGAAAGTTCAATAACAAACTGGCAAGTTCGATAAAACTTAGTAAATTCGATAAAGTTTGACAAGTTCAAAAAACTTGTAACAAATTCGATAAAATTTACTAAATTCGACAAAACTTGTTAAATTTAATAAACTTGATACAAACTCGATAGAATTTGGTTTTTCAAATTCGATATTTCTTATCCAAGAAATTCGATAACACTGTAAACGTACAAATTTGATGAGTCTTATCGAACTTCCTTTCATGTCATTCAAAACACAATCCACTGATTACAAACACTTACAAACTCATTTTTAAGCTTATCTAACAACTTAATATCAAATTTATAAGCAGTTTAGCACAAATTAGATAAACCCTTATCACCACATAATCGAACTTAATTAAAACATGTTAAGATGTATGTTTAACCATTCCTAATACACTCATATGATGTTCCTAAGTATGTGAGACCATATTTTAACAACTTTTATCTACAAAAATCTAAGTTAGCTACTGGGCGTGCACACCTTAAACCCTAACCATCGATTTTGATTCAAATGTGTTTATACTAGATGTAATGATTGTTAAGTGATTCTAAGTATAGTCTAACACTTTCCCACACACTTACTTGGATCAAAACATACAAAATCAGAAAATCCCAAATCATACAAGATAAACCCTAATTCTTTGATCCAAGACTTGTTTATGTGTAAAATTAACGGTCAAATAGTGTTTTAGACCAATATCTGACCATATCCCAACACATTAATCAAACCATAACACATTTATTCAAAGATCCCTAAGTCTAAACCATAGAAATCTTAATCTTTTTGAATCAAGAGATTTAACCATTGTATTTGGATGAAATTTAAAACCGTTTCTTATAATCTTATGTTAAACATGATTTCACTTACAGATTTGAGTAAAAAAAGTAGATTTGAAGATTGATTGCGAGTCATACGATATATGGTTGAGAAATTAAATGAGTTTGGTGAAAGTGCAATAAATGCAGTGATAATTTTGATTTTGTTAAAACAATTTGACAATTTGAAGATCTGACAGATTTCATCCCTTAACATCCAACTTTTGCAAAATTTATCCTAACCTCACTTTTAATAAACCACGGTACTCTCATTATGGCAAGAAACAATTTTATACTCCCCATCGACTTAATTTGTAGATTCTTTTGAACCTTTTTTGAAAAAAATAAGTCTAAGGGAGGGTGCAACTAAGATCTTTTTACCAACACTTTTTAAATCAACATCTTTTCGGGAAAATATGCAAGTTCAAGTATATTTGAAATAATTTTGACATTTGCTCCCCCTCAACTCATGTTTCTAAAAAAATTGTTCAAGAGTTTTTGAACATTGTGTTGATAGAGAGTTTGTACCAACATTTTTTTTGAGAAATATATTTACAAAAATTGTTTTGGTGTTTGACTGTTTTTAAGATTGAGTGATAAAAATTTTCAGTTCTTTTGGAGTCAAACACTGCATACCAATTCGATGAACTAAATCAGCAAATCTTGCGGGTGGCAAGGCTTTGGTGAATAAGTTCGCCAATTGGTGTTTAGTGCCCACAAAGTATAGTTCTACCGTTCCCTTCTCGACATGCTCCTTGATGAAATGATATCCTAGAGCTATATGCTTGGATTTAGAGTGATGAACTGTGATGCAGGAAAGTGCAATTGTACTTTTGGAGTCGCAATACACCAAAATCTTGTCAAATACATAACCATAGTCCATCAGTTGTGTTCTCATCCAGATGACTTGAGTACAGCAGCAGACATGGCTACATATTCTGCTTATGTTAAGGACAACGATGTGCAATATTGCTTCTTCGACTGCCATGACACCAGTTTATCACCAAGAAATTGTAGACCTATAGAAGTACTTTTGCGAGTATCTAAGCATCCTACATGATCAGCATGTGAAAAGGCTTTTATTTGAAAACCATAATACTTTAGATACCAGATCCTCAAGTTAATGGTTCCCTTGACATATCATAGGATTCTTTTAGCCTCAGAGATGTGACGTTCAGTTTGTCTGGACTGATAACGGGAGCAAAGATATACTGCAAATACTATGTTTAGGAGACTGGCTGTTAGATACATGAGAGACCCAATAATACTATGGTATTTTGTAGGGTCAACAAGTTTCCCATGTAAATCAGCGTCTAGCTTTGTAGCTGCTATCATTAGTGTATTATAGCCTTATAGTTGTCACAAGTAGCCATGCCATGTTTCTAAAGTATATCAAGAGCATATTTGAAATGACTAAGAAAAATAGCACGAGGTGATTGATGAACTTGGAGTCCTAAAAAGAACTTTAGTTCACCTATCATGAACATCTCAAAGTTTTGTTTTATTAATTTTACAAAAGTATCTAAGTATTTTTTATGAGTTGAACCAAAAATTACGTCATCAACATAAATTTGAACAATTAAGGTGTCCTTCCCGTGATATTGAATAAATAATGCTGGATCAACTGACCTTTTGGTAAAATGATTGGCAAGTAGGAAAGCTCACAATTTATTATACCACGCCTGTGGGGCTTGTTTGAGACCATGAGAACTTTCTTGAGTCTGTAGACATGATTAGGATGCTCTGGATCAAAGAATCCTTCTGGCTGGCTTACATACACCTCTTCGCGGAGTTGACCATTCAAAAATGTCGTCTTCACATCCATTTGATAAACAGTGATGTTCATGTATGCTGCATAAGCCATAAATATTCAGACAGCCTCAAGTCTTGCCACTGGTGCGAATGATTCTTCAAAGTCAATGCCTTATTCCTGACGATATCCTTTTTCCACCAGACAAAACTTGTTTCGAATAACCCTACCTTCAGCGTCTACTTTATTTTTCCAAATCCATTTTAGTCCAATAAAGTAGAACCTATCTGGCCGTTCGACTAATTCTCATACCTCAAGACGTTTAAACTGATTCAATTCTTCTTGAATTGATTCAATCCAATTGTCATACGTCATTGCTTCTTTAATGTTTTTGGGTTCAGCATGAGTCATTGTGAGTGTATAAATGCAATTTTCACTGTCTGTATGAAGTCGTTGTCTTTTTATTACTGGTTGTTTAGGGTTACCAATGATATTTACTAAAGGATGATCTCTTGTCCATTTATGTGTCGAGGGTTGGTGTTGATATACTGTCTACATATTAGGTGGATCCTAATTGCGTGTTGATGATTCTACAATATCTGGAATAGTTGAAGCTTATGCAAATGGGTTAAAGAATGCATTTCCATCATAATCTACAGGTTTGGGTACTTCATGATTTAGTGGACCATAGCTAGTTTGTTGTCATTTGAAGCAGTTTGTTCTACTATTTTTGGAGACTCGATCGGTGGTGCATCTGCAACAATGGTTGTTGATGTTGTTTAAGGTGTATCAAGTATTTGAATTTGATCAGGTTGAGCAGCAAAAATATTTGATACATATGTTGCACGATGTTCGAGAGACTCGTTAAACAGTGGAGCAAAGAAGGTTTCCATTTGACTACGTGTGGTGCAACTGATGATTCAGGGAAGTTTAGACGGTTAGCAGCGGGTCCTAAGCTGTTTTGCTTAGAATCCATTGCATTAAGCTCATCAAACTATACATGGATGGTTTCCATGATTTCCCTAGTACGACGGTTATAAATTTGAAATCCTTTAGAATTTTCACAGTATCCAATGAATACTTCTATATCTCATTTGGTTTGAGCTTTCCAAGATAGTCACTATCATTATTCGGATAGCAAAGTGCCCCGAACACATGAAAGTTATTGATATCAGGTTTACGATTATGGACAAGCTCATAAGTGGTTCTATTGTGGTGTTTGTTGACGATTGAATGGTTATGTGTGTAGCATGCAGTTGAAATGGCTTTAGCCCCTAAATAATCTGGTAATGAGAGAATATTAGCATCATTCTTGCAGCTGCCACTAACGTCTTGTTACGTCTTTCAACCACACCATTCTATTCAGGAGTCCGAGCAACTGATGTGTGATGCATAATTCCCACTTTTCTCAAAGTATCCATGAATTTTCTGATTTTTGAATTCAGTACCATTGTCCGTTCTTACTGTAACCACCGGTAAAAATCCATCTTTATACTAATAGTAATTCATTTTTCTACGTACATTTTTTTCCTACAACTAGATAATAAGCCACACTCACAAACTGCTCACTCTCATAGCTAATGACTTTGATATACACACTCTTAAGTTACAATGGAAGTCTCACAACAATGTCATACTTGAAACTTCCTGGCATGGTCACCCATGCCAGTTATGCCCTCACATAACATACGGAATGTCCGATATAAAGTATCCTGATATCATTAGCGTCATTTCCAATAAAATGTCACTAAGTAAATTAGGGTTTACTTCAAGTTTTATAACAATTTCGATACTACGTCATAAACCCTAATGTACAAACCATTAAACTTAATGTACAAGTTTAAGGCATAAAACCCTAACTCTAGGGCATTTCCGGTTAAAACCCTAAATTGCAAATCTTATGATTTTATATAAATAAAATCACAAACTAAAATTAAAGATATATATGAAACTTTTACAAATTACTAAGGTACAAGTTTATTGAACCAATGTACAAGTCATTGATGCATAAAAGTATGCATTTAATATAAAATTCATTATAAACCTTAGTGTACTTAATTTTAAGCACATTGTACAAACCTTTCAAGCACAAGTCTTAAAAATATTTTTTATTTTTAGTAAGTACAATAAAACAATGCAAATGTACAAACAATAATGCACCAAAACTTAAGCCTTTATTATTATTTATTTACATGTAACTTATTTAACCAAGTATTTGTCTAAAGAGGTTAGCAACCTAACTATGTACTTATACCATTTACACAATAGGTATAACAATACAAGCCCTAAGTACTACCCTTTATGCCTAACGCCCCCCCCCCCCTTACCATAGTTAAAAATAAACTAGAAGGTTACCACTTAGTTACTTAGGTAATACATGTAAAAACCATAACCACAACTAATTACATGCATATTAAAGTTACACATCATGAAGTTTTACCATGGTCAAATATAGTGGGTAAAACTCTTGGCTAGAGTTTTACCACACCAAGTCATGCTCCCTTGAAACCACATGCATTTTCCATTTGGCTAGCTACACATCACCTTGTCTCCTCTCTTGCAAGACAAGGTGACTTAGCACCTTGGGAATTCATGCACCTCCCACCTATGTATATATGTACGCCCGACACCCCTCTCCCTTGAGTCCCATTCATCACACACACTATACCATACTCTCACACATCACACGCACCATAAATATTTCCAATACTCACAAGCATTCTGAAATTTTACCTTAAGAAGTGTAAAGAAAAGTTAACTTGGAGCTTAGAAGGTATGGAACTACTTTGAAGACCAATAGCAGCTTTTAGGCACTTTTCTTGGTTTAGGCAACTCACAATCTGTAAGTGTTCCAACTCTTTTTTTTCTTTAACCATTTTTACACACTCACTAGCACTCATTTAGAGTAATAAACTTATAACATGTAAAAATAAAGTTGGAATATAGTTCTTGAAACTTACTGATAAAAACGTATATACATAAAGACCTTTTCATTTTGTGGTATTGGTTAGGGTAAACACTATAAAAATTAATCATTAAGAAGGTTGCATGATCAGTAGTAAAACCTCAAACCTAATACCTATACTTCGCCAAGTTTAAAACATTTTTCTTTCTTTTCTGCTTCTGGTCATGGCGCCAAAAACAGGCCTTACCCCCCTACTTGCCCCTCATTTATCTACTTCATGTTAGAGGTATTAAGGTCGACTAAGGTACCGTTGTAAACACCACCTGGGATACTACAAAACGCCCCCATAACCCGGTTAAAAAGCCTAGTCGTTATCTTTAAAAACAACCTATCATTTTGGTCAAAAGTCATAAACACCAAAAAGCTTTTTACAACAAATATATGGGAAAACATGGGATTTTTGATAGATTTGATTAGGAACTATCTTAGAAACATTAGAAATGGGTAAAAAATATTTCACAAGGTCGCATGCAAAAGATATAGAGCTTTATGGTTTAAAACTGAAATTTTCATAAAACGCGTCGTGGCCAAGTGGCCATGTTCGTGGACTTGTATCTTTCTAATCAAAGAGAACTGGGACATGAGGCTTATACCATTTAGAAGAGCTTACAGCATAGTGCTTAAAGGGTCAAATGTGATGTAGAAACACTAGCTTGCCTCGTGTAAAATCTACCTTCTTTTAGCCCCGTTATCGCCCAAAAACAACAAAAAGCACATAACCCCCCTACTTTGGAAAATCATTACGACCAAACCGTAAGAGCTTAAGACCTCTAGTTTGAACCATTAGAAAGACCACCAGACAAACTCTTGAAAGGAGCAAGAACGTAGTAAAAACCTTTTAAGGCCTCGTTTTTATTCACCCGTACTTTTATCCATTTAGGCCAAAAACTAGTGAATTTTTCTTATAAATTTTAAGAATAAAAATTGAAATTTTTGTAAGATAAAGTTTTTCTTGGACTAAAAATATAATTTATGTGAAGTTAATTATATAAGGGCTGATTTTGTCAATAACCCATAGTTGAGGGTTTAAAGTGTCATTTTTTAAAAGTACAAGGGTAAACACTGTAAATATTTAAAATTGTAAATTATAACATTTTAGAAACATAAAATATTTAATAACTTTGGTTTTGATAAAAACTTATTAACAATCATTCGAGCCATAAAAATAAGTATGATAAGTATATTTAATTTTTGAAGAGACTTCATGTTATCTATAGAACATTTCCGTCGCATAAACTTGAATACAAATACTAAATACATGATATACCAACTCAGGTCGAGAGTCGGAGCAGTTTGTTCATTTTATCTAATTTTTTTTCCATCCAGACTACGATAACACCGAGGTGAGTTCATAGTCCCACTTTTACATATTTGTTTTCAAAACTTGTGGGGAGATATATGCTACAAAAACCGAACACAAGTATTTTTCTGTATGCTATCCTGATTGATATTGCCTAAGTACCTACTGTTGCCACTAAAAGTCCCTCATATCATGAACCATTAATCACTTGCGAGTGAACGCGAATAACGTGAATAGATCTATTGGCAGTTGACGCCCCATTTGTGTTAGCCGGATAGGTAACCAAATGCACGTTATTTGAGAATACTAGGAGAATGGCAAACTTCTACCGGAGGGCATTGTTGCTCACATCATCATTATGATGTTTGTAACTTACGTCATTATTATGACGCGTTCGTGTTAAGGTTTGCGTGTCATGAGACTTAGGGCAATATAATGTACTGCAATATTACTGATTTTACTACTGTTTATCTTGTGTTCAACTGATTATTATACAAACACTATGGATTCACTCAACCTTTGTGTTGACTTTTTAGCATGTTTTATCTCAGAAAATTAGAGCACGATCTGGCACGGAGTGGCAATGGACTTTCTTATAAAAAGGGCGTCCATTTTTGTTATCATTCACAAGAATAAAACTATGTATTTCCGTATTTCCGTTGGGACCTTTATTTTGTAAAACTCTGATTTAAATAAATGAATGATAACTGTTTTTATCTAAACGTCTCTTTTGAGCCGTTTATCTATTATTATGACTGTGTTCCATGAAGTAATACCCCAACCTTAATTCCGCTGCGTATACCGAATTTGGGGGTGTTACACTTACTATTCTGACCATATTCTTAAGTTGAACTTGAATCTTTGTAAGAAAGGTGATTATCATATCTGGAGCTAGATCTTTACTTTGAATAAGGTAAACCCAAGTCCATCTGGAATAATCATCAACAATTACCAAAATGTAGCGCATCGGGCCACACAAATCTATGTGAAGAAGTTCTAGCACATGATTGGTACGTTGTTCTGGTATTGACTAGTTTGTGTTTTGCGAGTTCAGTGATGGTATTGAAATTTAAATGTGAAAGACATTTGTGCCATAACCATGACTTAGTCGAAGTTGCTTTCTAAACAAATTGGTGAGGAAGCAATCATGTCTTACATGGAGATAGTGTAAAGACTTGTTTCACAATTTCCCGACACTAGATCATTTCCTTGCAAATCACGTACAAAACATATTCTCCCGAAATGCTACTTCCAAATCCCCGTCACAAAATTGACCGACTGAGAAAAGGTTATGACCAAGGCCTTCGATATAGTAGACTCGACTTATTTTAATGTTGCCATTGATGTAATATCCATAGCCCATGATAGCAGTGAAATGACCATTCTCGAAATTGACAGTACCAAAGAACTTTGAGACAAAGCTTAGTAACAATTTGAGATTTCCTGTCATATGTCGAGTACAACCACTATCAACAATCCACAAACAGATTTGGATCACCTGCATTACACAAAGACGACGAAGGTGGAATAATGGTAGAGGTGGAACCCGAAGAGTTAGTGGGTTCCGTTACATTAGTAGAACATACATTAACAAGTTTGGGTATCCACATAAAACTAGGTTTTCGTTGTAACCATTTCTCCCATGTCCAACTATTTCGCTCTTTTAGCTTAGTGAATTCGCTAGGTGATTGCACTCTCTTAGGAGTTGTATTCGCAACTATGGGTTCATCTAAGGCATTCTCAGAAACTACATTTGGCGGTTTACTTAGTACATAGTTATAAGCTATAGTAGGCCTATAGTTGGTGCCATTTGTATGCTTTCATGTATGAGATAAAAGTGAGTTTGCAACACTAATAATCTGCCTTTTTAGGGTCAAATATATCAAATAGTATAGAAATAATATCAAATACGATAAACGCGTGAATCATCGAGTCAACCTTTTAGGAAAAAGGTCAACAAGCAAAACCCGCAAATATGATATATGATCCCAGGCAAGTGATTACCCGGGTCGTTTCCCAATGAGGAGTGAATTGACGGTTACATTTGAAGTTTGTTATTAAAATGCTTGAAAGTCCGAGTTTTATTTTAGAAAAAAACTGGGTATTTTTTTTGACTTATTTTATTTTTCATGTATTAAAAACTAATTTGAACTAATTAAATTATTAAAAATAGTAAATGATTTTTGAAAAATATGAAAATTTTCAGAAAACTACTTTAAGTCATAAAGAATGAAAGAAAAATAAAATCTTGCAAGAGCTAGACTAAATATGTAGTAAATAAGTAAATAAGCTTAAAAGGACAAAGAGCACTTAAGGAATTAATTGTGCAATCCCTTACTAGGACAAGTCCCAAGGGTGCATGGTAAAGGGTTATGTGTGTGAGGTGCTGTGTATGGGGAGGTCACAAGTTCGACCCCTGTGACCTTCCTTTTTGCTAAATCATTTCTTTTTTCTATTTGGAAATTTTGAAAAAGCTGAAAGACAACAATTTTTGAAAAAGCAAAACTTTTGAAAACAACAAATAAGCTGGGGAACAGCTTAAAAAAAAAAAAAAAAAAAAAAAAAAAAAAAAAAAAAAAAAAAAACTTATCCCAAACACCCCTTAAACAGACTAAATAAGCAATGAACCTATCTAAAAAGCATTCTTAAAGGGGCAAATAAGCTTTTACAGATTAAAAGTCATATTAAAATAAGCTAGAAGCAAGAATTAAGCAGAAGCAAACTGGAAATATAAATTAAGCTAAAAAGGGAAAAAGTGGCTGCTAGGGGCCATTTAAAGCTACAATAAGCACTTCAAAAAGCTTAAAGACTAATAAGAACTAATCTATCACACCTAAAAAGCTAAACTGAACCTAAATAAGCAGAAAGAAATAAGCTAGAAGCCTCTAAAATGACCCTAAGCTACTGCTATTTGCTGATATCAAAACAGCCTATGGGGTGTTTTTAAGCTAATGAAAAGCTATCTATCTAATAAGCTAGTACCTAAAATACCAAAAACAGCAGACACCATATTATAATGAACTTATAAAATTAGTTTGAACAATTGTGGAGCTTATATGAAGCTTATAAATAAGCTGAGAAAAGAGGTCTTAGGCTGCTTGGACTCTTTCTCAGATTTGAAATAAAGCATGTACTACTTTTAAAAGCTAAATTAAGCTATCTACATAAGCTCTAAAACCTGAAATAAGCTTAAATAGATCTAGCCTAATCCCTATCTCTTCCTTTGATGACCACTACGTGGGTCATCCTGGGCCATTGGATCATCTTTATGGTCACGCACAACCCTAAAGGGATCTGCATAAATACTTGGCCATTTCTCTAAGAATGGCTCAGATTATTCTCTCGTGAATAATACACACACCCAACTGAGTCGACTCGTGAGTGTTACCCAAACTCGTGACTCCGGTTATACCTTGGGGTCCTTATATAACGTAGGAAATTAAACGATCGACCAACCCTAGACCCCAATAGTACCTTACGTAAACACTTGCTATGATGATTGTATAAAATTAGGGTAGTACTATTTGCTACCTCCTGACCCCACTTCTCCTCGTATTTTACCCATTTTGTTGACAAAACAAGATAGTTTTATGATTTGTTTCATTATCTTTTGTCTTTTAATACTTTTGACTTGTCAAATTTTATATTTTATATTCCACATTTTTTACTGCACCTTTACCCACTTTATTTATTTTATGTTTTTTTGCTTCATATTTTTTGTGTGTTTACTAATTTTGACTTATCAACCTTTATATTTTCTGTTCCCTAATTTATGATTTGCAGTTTATAATAAACAAAATTCTAAAAATAAAAAAATTAAAGAAAAGTAAAAATATTTAAACGGTATTAATATTATTTTAGTATGTGTACCTATAACCAATCCAATAAAATTATGTAAAGAGTGAAAATGTGTGAAGACTACAGGTAGGTTAACAAATATTGACTGTTTACACTCTGCTCTTAAGAATTTTTTTTATTATTATTATATATATATTTTTTTAGATGCAAGTGAGTGCAATGAAATGAAACTAAAATTATTTGGTGTTTTGAGTTTTTTTTTAAAGGAAGAAAAGAAAAAAGGAAGGAAAGAAAATACTTTTATTTTTCCTCAAAATATTTCACTCGATTATTGAATTGAAAGTTAAATACTCTCACTTTATTTACTCTACTTTCTTTACTTTATTTTAGGGCTGAGCGTCGGTTCAAAACCGACCCGAACCGACAAAACCGAAAACCGAAATTCATGAAAAACCTAAACCGAAACCGAACCGACGGGCTGTCAGGTCGGTTCGGTTTTGTGTCGGGCCGTCGGTTCGGTTCGGTTCGGTTTAGGTGTATTTAGGTATGTTTTTGTCGGTTTTGGGCTGGACCGAACCGACCCGACCCGAAATCAAAAACATGTAAAACATGAAATCGAAACCGAACCGACGGGCTGTCGAGTCGGCTCGGTTTTTGTCGGCTCGATCGGTTTTGTCGGTCCGGTTCGGTTTTAGACCTTTGATGCTCAGCCCTACTTTATTTTGGCTTAAAAAAATTTAAAAGCACACTGTTAAGCAAACATGTGATGTGGTATTACTTCACATTTTTTATTTCCTTTGATAACCCCAAACAAACAACGTAAAAATATGGTTCAAAATTGTGTTTATGGGAAACAGACAAACATGTTATCCGTGCCCAAAAGATGCCAATGTGGAAAGTAGAAGACCCAAAAATTTTGAGTTTGCCGCGTTGATGGTCACGGTCAACCAAACCAATAGGTTCGGTTTTTGTCATTTATTACCCTCTTTTCCGAACCTAATCTTTCTTTATATATTTCATGTCCGAACCTAATGAACCTACATCTCTTCACTTTCACTTTGCTCATTTTCACTCCAGGTAATTTATCTGTACTTATTTATATCCATTTTTTTGAAAATCTGTTTTAGCCCTATAATAAAAAAGTGAAATACTGGGTTAAAAGTAGTAGTAGTAGTGATTGGTTGCATCACACATCTGGTGAGGTGTTTGTTATTCATATGATATGAACTACTAGTAGTTCCACGAGTTTTTTGTTTATTTATTTTTCATTATTTTAAGATGACAAATGTGCGGCTCTGATTAAATTTATTACTCATCATCTATAAATTGACAGGTTTATTAAATTCTCTCACTTCCTTCAGTTTCAAACTTTGAATTTTTTATTTCATAGAATTAATTTATCATGTATCAACATGCATTTAATATTAGTATTTGACAATAAATAAATCTCAAGTTTCTTTGACTTTGTTTTGATTAAAGCAGTCACAAGTTTCATCTTTTTGTTCACATGCTACATCAAGATGGTTGCTTGAACCTTGATGTTACTACTAGTGTCAAAGGGTTAGTTTTGTTTGTATGATTATGAAAAGATGTCGTCTAGTGTAAGTTCAAGTATGGAGATTGATCCATTGTTAAGGGATCTAAGTGAGAAAAAACAAAGCTTTCGGCGAAACGTTGTGTCGCTTGCAGCCGAGCTTAAAGATGTTAGAATTCGGCTTTCGTCCCAAGAAGAATCATTTGCTAAAGAATCTTTAACTAGACAGGCATGTGTTTCTTGTTAAATCAAATGATATGTAGATCTGATTCATGCATATATGTTTTTAATTAAGGATTTGGTACATGCAGGAAGCAGAAGCTAGAGCTAAGAACATGGAACAAGAGATTTTGAGATTGCAGAAGAGGTTAGATGAGAGAACTCAACAGCTTCAGGCATCATCCTCTGATGCCGAAAAGGTTTCACTCTCTTTTACCAAATAAATAACAAGATTTGCTTAATTTGATTTGATCTATTTTAGTTAATGATCTAAACGTGTTTATCATATCAAAATAATATCTATTTTGTCTGTTTATGTTTGGCTTTTTTGGTGGATTTATAGTAAGAATAAATTCAATCTTTTGTGTTAGAATAATATGATTGCATACTTTATGGCTTGTTTTATGAATGGTTCAAAAAGTTTGTCTTTTGTAAATTTTATTAGATAACCTGGAGTGGAGAGACACAACTCAATAATCAATCACTTGTAGGGTTTTGTTTTGTAGATAGGATCAATAATGCTTTTAATCAAGATCTGGTTTTTCAGGATAAATCATTTTGATCATATAATTAATCATCATTTGTTTTAGGTTATTTTAGAAACATAGGTTCCCCATACCGACATCTACATGGCATACTTATCATCTTTTTCTCTTATCTGTTGATGGTAACCTCACAAATATGCCAGAAAGGTACCAAATTGTTACAAACATTGAGATGATACTATTTTGTATTTTGTGTACATGAAACTAGATGTTAGCATTTCTATTTCAACAAAAAGAAATGGACCCTTATAAAACTCATCCCAATTAGAAGATTCTATAAAGTAGTGGTTGTTGCACTTTGATGTCATCAAATTTATTTCATAACTTGTTTTCATTTCAGATTGAAAGGTTTTAATATAAAAGTATCATGCTAAAATCGAAGTATTGTTGTTGAAGATTATGCATTATTTCATTGGTAATATTCTCCTAAAATATTAGCAACTAAAATCAATAATGCTCAAATTTACTGATTTAAGAGTAGACCGAACTATTACCTTACAAAACTGTCATCAAACTGATACATTGATATACATAAAGCTACTTGAATTCACAACTTGAAGGTTATACCCACTTGACATATCTTGTTTGAATATGGTCCATGATAGAGCTTATGGGGCATTTGGTTTGTGGGATAGCCTAGGGTTTTGGTTAAAAATTGAAAATAAGTTGTTTGGTTTAAAATTACTATAAAATTTGGGATGGGACTTTAGGCTGGACACAGTAAGGTTACTCGCAGTAATACCTTGTTATCGACTTAGGCGATCGATTTGCTGTCGATCGTCTTTGTGTGAGAAATCGATCGCAACCCTTTTCTTTTTTATGTGTAACGGTTTAATATTAAATGCACCATGAAAAGTTACTTTCTAATCGATTGAGTTCACGACCATCATAAAAAAGAAAAGAGCTGCGATCGATTTCTGACACAAAGAAAATCAACAGCAAATTGATCGCCTAAGTTGATCACAAGGTATTACTGTGAGTAGCCTTAATCGAGGGGTTTATTAAAAGTAAGGTGGATTGGGTGGTTTTATGACAATTGTGGACCCCACCAAATTATGTGTCTATCTCTCTCTTCCCATTTTTTTAAAAAAATATTTTATAAATAAAATTCTAAAACATAAAATAATTTGAAATATTTTTCTCTCTTCTATGTCAAATCCAAATCCTAAACTCACCTACAAACCAAACGGACCCAATAGTTAGTAATGTGGTCATACTAAGGAAAATAAATAAAGAGGATATACATGGAACTAAATATATTGGTTATATGTATAGCCTTAAATGTATGTTGACACTTGACACTTATTGAGGGTAGTTCCACATTCTTAATAATCTATCTAGTCTGATGTTGTATGCTGTCTTCTTAGTTTGATTTGTGGTTATCCAGTCACTTACCTGAGCTTAGTTTGCAATTTGCTAAATATGGATGACTAATTATGCATTCCCAAGAGTTCTTCACAATTAAAAAATGGGTTAATTGCATGTGAAGGTAAACCATGTTTGGTCCAAAATCTGTTTTCGGTAACCATCTTAAATTTCCGAAATCATTAGACTTGCAAATTTGTAGATTAAACTTTATTAAGTACTGG
The DNA here is from genome assembly GCA_019973895.1 of Chrysanthemum seticuspe. Lineage (NCBI taxonomy): Eukaryota > Viridiplantae > Streptophyta > Magnoliopsida > Asterales > Asteraceae > Chrysanthemum > Chrysanthemum seticuspe. The sequence goes on along the minus strand of BPTQ01000007.1, from coordinate 234,050,594 downwards.
CTTAAGGTATAGGTTACCAAATCAAAATGATGACATGACAAATTACATGTCATTACCTTTGATCATGTTGACATCTTTTGAATTTGCTGTTTAGATTAATTCTTACCTTAAATTAGTAGTTTTTTAAAGTTTGGAAGTTTTTGGCTTGATAAACAAAGTCAGATACCTAAATAAGTTGGTTACCTTTTTGTTAATCTTGCAAAATCATGATTGCTGTTTTATTTGTGAATATGAGGCCTTCTAAGTCTTTTTATAGTAGACTATATGCCGTATTTTACATTATTTGACATGTGTTTGTTTGGATATTGATTCATTACAGTACCTCCAGGACTTGGATAATCTTACATCACAGCTTTCATCCACAAAAGCAACAGCAGAAGCGAGTGCAGCTTCAGCTGAATCTGCGCAGCGTCAGTGTATGGCTCTCTTAAAGGAACTTGATCACAAGAATCGGTCGTTGAAAGAGCACGAAGCTCGCGTTAATAAACTAGGAGAGCAACTTGTTATTTTGCAGAAGGATCTTCAATCAAGAGAATCTTCTCAAAAACAATTGAAAGATGAAGTCTCGCGAGTCGAACACGACATCATGCAAGCTTTAGCCAAATCTGGTGCAAATAATGATAGTGAATTGAGAAGGATTCTTGATGAGGTCTCACCTAGAAACATTGAAAAGATGAACAAACTTTTGTCAACCAAAGATGAAGAAATAGCCAAGCTAAGAGATGAATTTCGGGTCATGTCTGCACATTGGAAGCTTAAAACCCAGGATCTGGAGTCCCAAGTATGTATTTGATCTTGGGGGTGTAAACTGTTTAAGTAAAATATTATTTGAACATTTTCACTTGAAGATCGTTATAGATATGCTAATAAATTGAAATTTTCCATTTGACAGTTGGAGAAACATCGTAGAGCAGATCAGGAGTTGAAGAAAAGGGTTTTAAAACTGGAGTTTTGTTTGCATGAAGCTCGTGCTCAGACCCGAAAGCTCCAAAGGGTAACACTACTTTTGATTTTAGTTTGCTATAATGGGTAGATGTGGCAAGATTAGTATGGGTCAACCAGCAAAAATCTTTGTCTACATTATAACAATTTCTTACTAACAAATAATGTCTAAATTTTTATTAAAAAGCAAAATATTATTAAGTGATACATATATTTTGGAACTTGTATGTGACAAAGAAATACATATTGGTGTTATTCCTCCTGTTTGATATATTTGAGTGACGCTATTTTTAAATGATTCATGTCTGCATCAAGTTTTCTCCGAAGTCCGGTTTGAGTATGTGAACTAAAAATTGTCCTATTATATGTTTCAGACTTTCAAAATGTGTCTTGTCACATAAAAAGCAGTGACACGTCATATTTTAAGGTATAACACGTCATCAGAATGAACATACCAAAACACTTATCGAAAGTTTGTAACATTTAATTAAACAAATTTTAGTTTACGTACTCAAACAAAACTTTGAGGAAAGCTCATTGATGTCTAATGGCCAAAGCCCTTTTTAACTGACCTGTTTGAAATCCACAACTCAAATAGCTGCTAATGTTGTGCAACAATTGTGACGAATAATAATGATATTTTTGGGCTTTATGTTCATATTATATGGTTGCAGATGGGCGAGAGGCGTGACAAAGCTCTGAAAGAATTGAGAGATGAATTATCGGTAGCAAAGAATGGTAATAGTAATGGTGATAAGGAGAATATCTGGGAGAGTTCGGGGTTCAAGATTGCTGTATCAATGTCTATGTTGATTCTCGTGTTATTTTCTAAGCGGTAGTTATAGACATTTAGATTTGAATGTGAAATAGATTAATAATAGGACATAGAGACGGTATAGTGCTATAAAAATGAGTTAAGAGGAGGCTTATGTTTTGTAAAATATTCAAATTTCAATGTTTAAAGTTACCATCATGAACGCATGTATCGTTTCTAAAAAGTATTTACCAAAACATACGCGTGCTGAAGATATTCTCAAGTCATGATAAATTTGAAGTAAGCGATGACATTTACCATCTGTATTATTATAGCACGTATTATTTTGTTGATCCAATATCTTTTCAACAATATAAAAATATTCAATATTAATAATTAATCTAAAAACAATTAATTTTTTCAATATAACTTTGACAACACAAATTTATTATGTGAGGTGTCTATAATTCTTTAAAATAATCTTGAATTCCGTTGATTGCTTTGTCGGTTTTTGCAGGTTCTAAATTAAATACTAAGCCAAATCATGTCCGTAATTACGGAAACCAAATGGAATTTCTTGATTTGTTTTGTTCTCAAATTCGGCTCAATTTTTTTTAAAGATCCCGTAAACCGACAAAGCAAACTAGGAAAAATCAAAAACGTTTGGGTAAACACCAAGATGATTAGATTTAATTTATGTTACAAAAAAGTGCAATTAATATAATATAATTGCATGGATATATTTTTTGTTATGTATAGTTATAAGTCCCGTGCACACATGAAATTTAGACATAAATCAAATTTTGTTGTTATGGTGTATCGTTTGTTTTGTAGTGATGCGTGTTTTTTGTAATGATGGTGGTGTGGGGTGATTGGTAGGGGTGTTCATGGGGCGGTTTGGTTTGGTTAGTTGGGATATTTTAACTATCCATCACGGGGCGGGTAATTCATTTTACTACCCGAAACCGAACCGTGTTAGGTGGGTAACCGGACACGCGGTTACCCGAAATGAGCGGTTATCCACGGTTCGATTCACGGTTAATTATTTTAGACGTTTAAACAAGTTTAACCGTATGAACAATAACATGATCTAAAAGGTAAAACGCAATTTTAGTGTATTAAATAATATTGAATAGACTAAATTCATTTTAAAATTATTTCGTCACAATAATTACGTTCAAATAAGCCTATATTACACATTAACAAAAAATATTTGTTCGATGTTTATATGTTACAAACACATTAATCAATTTTCACACATAGATGTTTAGTAAACGTGTACATTAGAAGCACAAAATTCGTTATACAATAAGAGTAGTGTAATAATATAATCGATACTTGTACTATTATTTAAATATTTAGTTAAAAACCTTCATGTATATTATATACGGTTCGGTTCGGTTCGGTTAACCATGATATCTAAATATAAAAACCGAAACCGATCCGTAATAAGCGGGTTTTTTCGGTTTCGGTTTTTATCGGTTTCGGTTTCAGGTTTTTTCGGTTACGGATTAAGCGGTTCGGCTCGGTTTGTCGGTTTCACGGTTTTTTTGAACACCCCTACTGATTGGTGAGGGCAAACATAAAAGATTGAGAGAAAAAATGTGAGGTACCAAAGTCTTTCACGTCAGTTTTTTTAATTTACTAGTACTATTATTATTATTATTATTATTATTATTATTATTATTATTATTATTATTATTATTATATCAAACGTCTCTTTATTAGAAATTCATAAGATATGAGCAGCAGCAGCACGCGTCTCAATGTCTTGAGTCATAGAAAAATTACGGATCCACTTCAATAAGGCCACCGCATCCTTCTCAAGTTCCCCTAAAGAACAGAATGAGAAGGGGAGAAACCTATATCCAATAACCGCGCACTTAGTCTCATACTTGACACGTTTACGTTGTGCAGCATCAATCACCGCACGACCAGGCACAAAATCAACCATACCAGTAATAAGAAAACCAATAATGTCAAGAGTGGGAAGCCGAGACACTAGTTGGGCACCCACTCCTTTATGGATACAAAAACTTAGTCTATGAAAAATAAATGCACCACTCTTGACATTATTGGAGTGACTAACAACAATAGTCTTGATGCGTGATAGTGTATCCAAAGCTTCCATGTCAAGCTCCCCAAATGTTGAAAAAGCAAATGGTATGAACTTGTAACCATTGTCTTCACATTTGGACGCATATTTCTTTTTCTTCTTCTCCACAACATTATGTAAGGCTACCTCCGGAGCCCACAAAGACGCATCGATACCAACAAAAGGAGAGATTCCAGACACATCCAAACATACATCCTTACCTTGGAACCAATTGAATAATAACAAGTCTGCAGGACGTAGCTCTTTTCCAGCCCTTGAAAAAAACCCCATTCGAGCCTCCTTTCGCACCATGATCCCCACCTTGGAACATATATCAACAAGAATATCACGTACCAGGTTATGCATGAACTTCACACCCACTTCACTAGAACAATGAACTGCATGATCTCCCCATTTGTCCATACGATGCACATTATAACTCGGGCAAGGACTACCTTCAGAAAACGTAGGTATAGAAAGCCTATAACACAACACCGAACAGAAATGGCGATGGTTCATCCTCTGGCCCAGCTCGTCAATAGGTATGGTGAATAGAAAATCTTGCGCATGTGGGGTGCAGATGCTACTAAGAATGGCCACTTGCCTTGGGCTTAACGAATACTTGGAAACAAGATCTTTCTCAATGACACCAAATTAACACTTTGCCAAAGTTTTCATCATATGGGGGCAGGAGCGTCAGTTGTGACAAAGAGCATGTCTATGTTACAAGCAATGTTGAAAGAGTCAAGGGCATGCAGGAAGGAAGAACCATGAGAATTAATACCAGTATTAGCACAAGTGAATTGTATTGAAACACAATATTAGCACAAGTAGTAATTTTGTATGTTTTGTTCCTATGTTTCTGTGGCAAGGTCGATCACAAGACAAACCAAACAAAGACACAAAACCAAATATTTCACCCTTGGTCTTAATGTTGCGTGTGTGTGTAAAAGGGAGACAAAAGAACCCACAAAGCCACCCTAAGCACATTATAATAATGTCCTAACCCTCCCTTGACCACTTTGACCATATTAACCATTGGTCCTAATGTTTCGCCTTGCCTCTTATGACTCGACTAGACCAAGTGCATGCCCCAATTCTCAGCTACAAACCGAGCATGCCAAGACCCATCTCACACTTCATCTTGATTTTCTTGGGACTTAGGATTTGTATAAATAAAATAAACAAAAGACCATGCCTAGCTTCTACTATATATCATGCTCCTAAGCACCTTGTTAAACCCTCAAACTTACAAACTAACTCACAAACTTACATCTCACATAAACACTTACATAAAATCCGTCCACTGTGGAGAATCGGGCAAAGGAAAAGCAAAAACGCAAAGAAGGTTTTGGTTAATTCGTTTTTGGTATAAGGAGCGAAAGGGTATAACTTTGTAGGTCTTGGTCACGTTCATCTCGTTCACACATCTTCGAGTCTCATCACCACTCTCTTGAGTGTTGTAAGTCCTGAAACTCATTTCCTCTTCTCGTATTCTTGTGTTCGTCTCTAATATTACACGACCACATGTCATAATGCACCTAAAGAAATAGACTATATAAAATATATTGTAAGTTAACGTGAACTAACACACTAAGAAAAAAATTTATATATGTTCATGACCACTAAACTCATATCATATAGCTCGTTATACATTTTCTTTAAGAACCCAAAGCCTCGTTACACTTTTATGTAAACCATAAGTCGCGTATAACAATTTTATAAGCTCACCCGACATTTTTTTTGTTAAATGAAATCTTAAAAACATGTTATACTAAGTTGTAACACCATGAACGACCATAAGAAACCTCTAAACCCCCTTGTCGCGTTTATCTTCAAAACCAAACGCACCTCAATTGGGCCTTAAGGCCCAATCATGTTAAAACCGTGGCCCATTAACAGTTACCCAACCCATTTATAAGAAAAATAAGCTCATAAGCTCCTAATAAGCTAGTCCTAAGTTTTTGTAAAAGTGAAATAAGCTAACCAAGCTTAAATATATTTTCAGGACTAAAAGTGCAAATGTTTTAGCTTTTGGGTTGAAAATGTAAATTATGGAAAGTTGAAGGTTTTTTTGTACGTATATCGTGTGCATGGGAAAAGTCTAGGGTATGTTTTGTAAATAGGGAAAACTTAGTTAAAAGGAAATAAAAGTTTTTGTGTTAAAATGTAAACTTGGAAACCTTGGGGACCAAAAATGTAAATTTGACTTTTGAAATACTTTTGTAATAATAGTTTTATAGATGGACTAAAACTGTAAATTCTTGAAATTTTGAGTACAAAATACTTTTGGGTACAAAATGTCATTTTTCGAAAGTTTTGGGGCCAAACTTGTACATTTTGAAACTTGAGGGTAAAAAGTGTAAATTTGGGAAAATGTTTAGAAAACTTGTAAACTTATAATGACTTCATAAAAACGAGTATTTTGACGACCTAAAGTTTATAACGAGAAGTATTACGTCGATATTTAACTAAACTTATATATATAATTATAAGTATATAATTATACGAAATCGTTATCCAATATCGACACACCTTGAAAGAAAATAAACAAAAGTTTTGACAACATCGTTATTTTTATAAATCGACAACGGGGAACATTCCATTTATATATAAGTGTGAACTTTTGAAGAATATCAAAATAAGTCGATATAACGCGTATTTTGAACTTAAAACATTAAGCACTATCCACACTCGTAAAACCAACACTAATATCACTCTATTGAGTTGTATATTCAATGCTCTATTGAATTTTATATTCAATGCTCTATCATTTTGGTCGTGAACCAAAGGTCTATCATTATTCTGAGACTTGCCATCTCGTTCTTAGGTTCCGGGTTGGAGCCTCAGGCTATATCGTACTTGATCTCTTTGTGCTTGTTCATTTTCGCTAAGGTGAGTTCATAGCCTCGATTTTAATTTTATTTACAACCCCCGCGAGGGAGATAGATGCTCTAAAATAGAACACAAGGTTTTTATAACTGTTCGCTACTTGATTATTGGTATTGCCTAAGTATTTAGCCGAAAGACCCCTGCATCATGAACTATTAGTCACTTGCGAGTGAACGCAGATATCGTGAATAGTACTATGGGGGGTAACGACCCCGTCTTGGTTATCAGAAATAACCGGGGCGCATCATAGGTAATTGACTATTAACTCCTTGGGGGAAAACTGTTACGTACACCAGTAATTTGGTGTATGCAGTTGAGTATTGGTTGCATGAGCTTAGCGCATAATAATCTGTGATTTTCTTTATGATAAGTTGTTAGTTTACAATTATCATGTTCATGTTCTTGTGTTCAAACTGATTAACTATAAACCTATGAATTCACTTGTAACACCCCCAAATTTGGTTTAGCGAAAGCATACGTGTTATTGGGGAATGTTACGAAATTGGTAAATCATAACACAAGTAATACAGAACGGAATACATACTCCGTTTAATTTCATAAAATATTTTGAAACATTATCTTACAACATTGTTTGGATAGATGGCCACATCCTCAAAATTTTAGTGGTCCCAATATAAAAACATCGTTTTTATGTAAAACACTTCTTTAGAAATTTCTACGACCATTTACCACCTCTTGCCTTGCATCCATGATCACAAATTAAGCACCTGAGAAAATATGCTAAAAAGGTCAGCTAAAAGCTGGTGAGTTCATAGGTTTAAATTAAAACAGTAGGTATGGACCAGAGTAAAGATATATAATCATTACCAAGGATATAATGATATATGGATGAAAGTCTATTACGTTAGCTCTAAGTTCATGCAACCGATACTACGACAGTTTCTGTATGCTAAAAGATGTCATACAATATAGGGGCCCATAGCGAGTGTTTTGTCCCACAACACTCGGTTCCGACATGGTATACGTTTCGCCTTGGCCTAAGCATGGCCAACCGAACGGAAGAGTCACCCTCAATAGATCTATTTATAACATTCGCGTTTCCCAATGGGGAATTGACGGTTCATGAAAAAGGGCATTCTCTAGGGACATAAGGGCTTAGGCTAAACCACGTAATAGTAATCATGTAATAGTTTTGGTCCATGAAAAGGTTTTTGCATATTTCTCACCCCAAAACGTATAAAACAATTTATCAAGTAAAAGAGGGGCTATGAAAAACTCACCTTAGCAATTGTGAAATCCAAATGTGGGATCTAGTGAATGTTGTGATGCGGCACCGACACGCGACCTAGATAAGGAGGGCAATGTTTTAGTTCATTGTTTTAAGTATCACTTACTTAAAGTGGTTCAATATAATTGTATTAATACTAAATGTAAGTTTGTAAAAATTGTTAATATAGTTTTACTAGTAAGTATACAAAGTGTATATACTTTTTACATTGACATTAATAGAGTTTTAAAATCCAAAGTTTGATATGAATAATAATTACAACGTTCCACTAGCAAGTATATAAATGTGTATATACTTATTTAAGTTGACACAAAATGGTATTGTCAAAATTTATAACTAATTGATTTATTTTCTAATTACCTTTAGAAAATGTTTAAGTTAAGTTTGAAGACTTTCAAATTTAATATATGATAAAATGGCATTGTGGTCTTTAGTTATTTAACAAAGCTTGTCTTTAATATATATAGTTCTAAACGGGAAGTTTACTTGACGTACATTTTTTTACACATTGATGCTAAATTTTGACGTAAGCATTATTAAATGAAACATGTTTTTACACATTGATTGTTCATGCCAAAACTTTTGTATATTGCTCGTTAAGTTAACACTAGTGTACACGATTGATGTTAGGACGATACGTACGAAGTGAAAAGAAAGAATTGACGGAGTCGGGTTTTAGTGTTTGTTGTCCGATAAGTTTCTCCGGGTATCACCTCATTCGACCCTCTAACAGTTGCTATATAAAGACCATGGGCTGCGGCCCATTTTTATTGCAATGTGGTAATATGTGTTGGGCTTGGCCCAATGTGTTTGTTGTAACGAGAAAGAGAGAAAAGAAGCATAGGCCCAAAGTTTATTGTTACTGCTTGATTTTTGATAACCGAAGTTTAGAACAAATATTTTTCCAGGTTCTCATTTCAAGTTCCAATTTGTCTTTCAAGTTTAACGAGAGTACTATAGCTCGAGACGTTTGTTTCGAACAAGATTGGCTAAGATCAAAAACTAGGAAGATGTGAGCAAATGAGTGATGAGGCCATGTATTAGTTGTGTACTACATCAACTTGGTCTCATTCTCGTCAACTATTATGGACTTCGACACAACATAGGCTACTCGAAAATGTTTTAGTAACCGAGCACATTTGACTTGAGTTCTCCCTAGGCGTACATAGAGACTTAGACACATGGTTCACCTCTAAGATTTGGGTCACAAGAAAATGAGATACTAGCATGTTTCTCATGTTTAAACAAAGTAAAAAATCAAGGTTCGACATACTTTTAAACGACATAAATGTCGACTGAAAACGGTGAGCATCGACATGGGTTACTAGTAGGCTTCGCAAACTTGACTACTATACCTTATTTTTGTTCCCTAGTCTCGATAGAAAACCAAACGGACTCTAGTGCAAATGACCACACAAGTTCATGTTATCAAGATTGTTTACTAACACAAGGGGTATAATTTGTAAAAACTCAATCTATCAAATTCTTGGTTAAGCAACTCGACAAGACCCAAGATTAGCATAACAACATCAAAAAGACTCAACTTCTAGTTTTTCTTGTTTCATACTCTCGACAAAAACCCAACACAACACCCAAGTGACATATCATTTTCGACATGGAACAATTAAAAGAAAATAAACACGGTAAACCTTATAATATCATTTTGATACAAGTTATTAACTTAACATCATAACAACAACAAAAAAGAACATTACAACAAGGAAAATTTATAACCTCAACTCAAAGGTGATGCGTGAGGAACGAGAATGGCTTCGTGGTTTCGGACCAAACAAGACTTGAATTAGCTCCTACACACCTCCAATTGCAAAACCCCCAAATAAATTTTTGAAAACCCTAACTTTCACAAACCCTAGTTTTTGGTAAAATTTGATGAGAAACTGAGTTTTGGGGCTTTTGCAACTCGACTAGAGATATAGAAGTATATTGGGGAGGAGTTTGGTTATCTTTCTTTCCTTTGGTCTTGGTTTGAAACCAAATTCGGTTAGCTTCCAAAAACAAAGGATATCTTGGACTTTTGGCTCAAGCTAGATTTGTGTGAAGATATGATTCCCTTGGATGACTTGGCCTTGATTTCCCTTGGATTCGTACGAGTTGTAGCAAGAGTATCAAGGAGAGATTTGTGAAGCAAGAACTTTCATGAATTTGGTAAGAGAGAAGAGGATATGAAGGATTAAACATGTTGGATTATCCTCTTTGGGAGATTCGATTTACTAGGGAGGTACAAGTCTAGAGGTTGAAGATGGGATTTGATATCTTTTCTCCTGGTTCTTGGGTTGGTTTTGTCGTGAGTGGGAGAGAAAGACAAAGAGTTTATAACACAATTTTTATTTAATGTATTCATTTATTCCTTTGTGTAAGTATATGTATATGTATTTACTTATTGTATAAATTTTGGAAATGTGTGCATAAACATATACTTATGTATAAATTGTATTTGAGTCTTATAAGAGTTATTGCTCAAGTGAAAGTGTGTTAAATATTTTGTGTCCCGTGATATTAAATTGTGACCGAAGCATCATTGTTTGATAACTTTTATAATGTAGTATCTTATGGTTACGTATCGGAGATATTATTATTTTTGTAATATTTTTCATTACGGGAGTTTGTCATTTGTTTTATCAAGTCCTTATCATAGTGTCGGTACGCGTGCAGTGTCGGTCACTGGGGAAAACGAGATAACCTCTCGTCTTACAATTTAAATCATAAGGCAAAAATGAAATATTCATGAAATGATATGAATGCAAGAGTGGTGAAATTATCTACTGTATGCGAGTTATCTACTCAAATGATCAGGCAAAGCTTATGCATGCTTTATGACTTATGCTTAGTAATTATAAGTTACTAATTATCAGTTAAATTTTAGTGAAAATTTACCGTGTGTCACATCCTCCCCGCCTTAGAAGAGAAAAACGTCCTCGGTTTTCAGTTAGAATTATTTGCTGAAGTATTGAAAAGGTGTGGGTATTTACGCTCGAATTGGTCTTCATGTTCCAACGTGTATTCCGGACCTCTTTGAGACTTCCAATGGGTTTTTACGATAGGAATGCGGCTTCGTTTAAGCCGTTTGATTTCTTGACTCAGTATTTCGTTCGGGTTCCTTGACAAAATTTAAACCTTTTGTCGATTTTTGGATTCCTTTCATTGGAATGGCGAGAGTTTCGTTGGAAGGGTAATTCTTCGAGTTTCATATGCGAAACGCGTTATGCAAAGAGTTGATTTCTAGGGGCATTTTCGGGTTAGTAGGCTACCGGCCCGATTCTTGTATAAATTTTTATGGATCTAAAGTAACGAGGATTTAGCTTTCCACATTTCCCAAAACAGATTACGCCTTTCTATGGCGTTACAAATCATTGGTATGAAGGGTGGTTCTCCGAGTTGTTTGCACAAAACTATTTGTGCATCACGTATAGTCCTGATGGTAATCCGAGTTGGTAATTACTAGCTCGACCTTGGGGAAGATTTGACTAATCTTACAAATTAAGGTTTTTCCCCCTTTTTGCGTCCCGTTGGGTTGGGTTACGCTTCCCAGAGGCGGAACTTCAATCTAACTTTCTTGCTGACTTGAACCTTAAATGACCCTTAGCCCTATATTTATTGGCCTTGATAATCAGATTTGTTTGCATTCGGTCTCTGGTCTGCACACTACTATCAATGGTTCTTGATAGCAGCATGGAACCATCGGACTGGTTCTTTGCCGATCTCTGTTCTAGACACGATCGATTTGCGCTTGTGACCATACAGTGCCTTATGGGGTGGCATGTTGTTGCAAGTGAATTCGATTGAGGCAACTTGCCTACTCCATTCACCTTTCGAAATATGTTACTCATGCTTGAAGTATAACTTCTATAGCTTGAATGGTCCTTCCATTCAGTTTAGTAGTCGAAAGGCGGCAAATGGTACTCATTTCATGTTGAATTCCTCAGAATTTTGGGAGTGGTCCTCGAAGGTTTAAGGTGAATGGCTATCGCTTTCTGGAATGAAGAGAATTGGAAAGCTATGACTTGTAGTGCTTTGCTTCGAGCAATCCATGCGAGTTTGTTCGTATTGTCGTTCTCTTTGTTTGGTAGGAATAGGTGAATTTGAGGAGATGATCAATTCGTACCCATGTAGAGTTATAATCGATAGGGATCTTTGGTGACTTGGTACTAGAGTCCATTGTTATGCATTCCCATTTCTATCTGGGAATTTTCGGTTTGTACCGGTAGGTTTGATGGCTCCTGATTATTTTGAATTCTTCCTTTCGAACATACTAAGTATGGTTTGACATAGGTCAAATACCAACCTTCATGTTTGATGCTCATAATAGCTCTCTGGATCAAGGTGCATCTTTTCCGGACACTAGATGAGTAAAACTCCTGGCCTTAATGAGGTTCCCACATAATGAGATTACAAATCCCTTCCTGACGTGGGTCTCAACATTGGTCCTTGGGGATGAGATTCCCTTCGTCTTTTACAAGTTCCATTTCGCCTTCGGTCATGTCGTAAGAGTTTTATTTTGTCGGTTCTTTTGTTGAGTGATACTACTTGAAATGATCTGGCTTTAAAAGGTTTTGTTTGCTAGACGTTGCTTGAAGTATATTCGGTTATGACGGTCTTGCCTTGTGTGAGTACGAACGTTGTAATTGAACTCACGTTGCGACTACAATTGTTGGTGTCGTCACATGGTCAATTTCCCTTTTTGGATCGAGATAGCTTCCAGCTCTGGTGTAAAGCGTCTCTCTTAAATGGTAGAGTTTCTGTCATACTTAGATATGTCTATTTGCGTCACGTGTGGAGGTGCTTGTTGGGTCGACCTGGGGTGTATGATGATCTATTCCTTTCTTAGTTCAGTGTAGGTGATAGGATACTAAGTATGAATCGGTATACCCGAGGCGTCAGTCTCTGCGTCCATTGTTCTATAGGGTGCTAATTCGTTGTTGAAGGTTCAAACGTTTCATATTTGTTTCCTTACTAGAAGATTTCTTCTCTCAGGTGGCGCGGTCTATTCTATTCCCGTGTGATGTGAAATGTATGGCATTTTAAGGTGGGGTGTCGACGTGAAATATGGACACGAACTTCTCTATTTCGTGATAGTGAGTTAAGCACTTCCTTTAACATGACCGGGTAAGAATTTCAAGAATTTTAACCATGCCCGTGCACGTAACCCCTCCCGAATTATACATAGGTGATCAGGCTATGTATAATTGGGGACCGGTGACGTGTTGTTCGGTATAGTCTTCATCTTGGTGTATTTATTTCTTGGTCAGTGGAAATGTCGCGAAAGTTCAGGTGCGAAGTTTTAGTGCGATGGTTTATAAGATTTGCTAAGCCGACCAATTCTGTCAGTATGGCCTATCGTTCGTTTAACCAAGATGTGTGAAATAATGACAACTTGGTTAGAAATGAAATGTTAAATTCGTGATTTTTGGCGTGGTAATAGTTTGAGTTGGTCTTATCGGTATTGGTAATAATAATACCTTCGCAATTTTTGGAATGTGGGTTTTTCTAAAACAACCCGTTGGGTGGTACTTAATTTGTCAGGGAGACTAGTCGAACATCCAAGATGACGTTCTCTTATCTTCGGAGGAATCTTTTCATTGAGACAAGATAGTTAAAGTCCTTAATGATATGGTGAAAACGGTCATGGAGAGGATATATATCAAGATAACAATAACAGATACATTACTAGGGGAAAGGCTCAGTACATTAAGGTTTCGTAGCGAAGTACTTTAAAGTAGACTATGTCTTGGAAGTTAATCTAAGCTTTATTACAACCAGCATCTCTAGCTAACTTAGTTTCTTCCATGGTGTCCGTTGGGAGCCTGAACAATTCTTCACACCTTCTTCAGGAAATTGTTTTGGCAGTTGCTGCCTGCACGCTGACCCTCCCTATCCGGGCACATGCTTTTGATGTGGTCTTTCTTTCCACATCCATGACATGTCATTGTTTCCCTATAAAGTTGCTTACAATCTTGTATCTCATGCCCAACTCTTTTACAAATCCCACAAGGTATAGGGCATTTTCCATAGTGGTAATATGGGCATATATTACACTTGGGTTTTGTCCCGGCATACCTTACTTCCCGCTTGTCTTTAGTAGTCCTAACCTCAGCCGTCCCTTGACGTTTTCTTGATTGTTGCATTTGATCTTCCTCACCATCATATTCCCAGTTCCTCTTGCTACCACAGTACCCCATTGCTTTGCCTTGAGGCAGTGACTTTCTCAATCCAGGAGTCGCACCAGTAGCTTCTTGAGTGACAGTGGGCGCGAATACAACAACGTTCTTCCGAGTTTCGGGAGGACATCCCCAAGAGTATGCTTCGAGTCTCTTTTCCTCAGGTCCTATCATATTAGGACATAGTTGGGCTAGTTCGCGAAAGCGATTGGTGTACCCCCTCGAGGTCATTCCCTATCATAGTTAGTCCACAGAGCTCTCTTTCCATCATCCGCAGTTCATTTCTTGAGCAGTATTCTGCAATCATCATTTTCTTCAGGGTGTCCCACTGAAGTGAGTAAGCAGCGTCTATTCCCACTAATCGGACATAAATGTCCCACCATGTGAGGGCTTGGTGTCGAAAGGTGCAAGTAGCATACTTGACCTTACAATTTTCCGCACAACTCTGTTCGCGGAAAATTGTCTCTATCCTTTCTAGCCATTTCGCCAAACTTCTAGCTCCTTCAGTCCCCTCAAATGCTGGTGGTTTACAGTTTCTGAATTCTTGGTAGGATAAATTTCGTGATGTGAGCGTCTTACCAACCTCTTCTTCCCTATTCCCCTGGATGAGATTGTTGATGTTGTGATTGATTTGGTAGTTAGCAATTCTTGCAGCAACTCGTTCGTTAACAGATTTCTCAGTGGTGGTTACGTTCATGTTCTGCTTTACTGGAAACATTTTCCTTCAACCACAAGAAATGACAACAATGAGTTTTCTATGAGTGTGAGGACCATGGTGGAGATTCATAAGGTTACAATGTATATTACTTCTCAATCAAGTATTTTCCAGGTTGTATTGACTGAATATCACGTAGTCTCAGTCTATCAAGATGACGTTAAGAAAGCGGAGACTGGTTGAAGCGAGTTTTAACAGAAGGTTATAACCTACAAGTCGTTGTTTATTATGCATAGTTGTTCGTCACAATAAACTTGATTACATTCTAAGGAGATTCATGGCTCATAGGGCCGATACATAACATGCGTTCATTGACTCGCTCTAGTTTGTCATACAACAAAACTACTACAAGCGTTTTTATTGAAACCACTCATCACAACGTCTAACACAATTGCAAAGTGAAATTTAAGTCTTTCCCGATGCCGTCCCGAGTTGACCTTGTTGAGTTGTCTTCCATTCTTCTAACTCCCTGAGTTGGGCCTCCATCCTGGCAAATTTGTTGTTGACCTCATTTGCCCTACTCTCCATAGTACGTCTTTGAAATTCTACGACACCCTCCAGGTATCCGGTCTCAGTTAATGCTATTGTAGCAACGGTCTCCAACCGTGTTAGCCTACTTTCAATCTCTGTGAGACGTCCCTGGGTGTCTCCTGGAGTTTGCAGAGCACACCTTTCAATGTGGTCTTCAAGACGGGCAATTACTTCGTTTAACTTCTCACGGGTTCCCTCTATTGCTGTCCCAACATCGTTGTAGCATTCCTTGAGTGTTTCACCAAGTGCTTGTAGTTCTCCCACCACTTCTTCAATCCTTTCTTCTGGTAGTATCCCTAGATGATCCGACATCTCTTCTATTTGTTCCTCATGGCGTGTTATACGCGCCATAACTGTGTCGAGAGTTGGTGGTCTAGCAGTGACTGCTCCTGAAGTTTCCCCAACTTCGAACAAACTAGGAGGTGGTGTACCAGAAGATGATGGTGATGATGCAGAAAGACAGATTCTCTTGCTAGCAGGTATCTCCCAACTGAGGAGTGGATATCTTTGGTGTCTTGGTGAGAGTGTAGGAGTAGTGGAACTGGTAGGTATAGTACTGACGGTAGTGATGATTTGGAAGTGAGCAGGTGGAGTGTGGGTAGTACCCTCCTGGTGAACTTGATACACTACCCTGTACGGGTTTCCAGTGTCAGGAGTGAGTTGAGAAGGGGCTGGGATGCCTTCAGCAGGTGACAAACCTTTGGTTGTGTCATCGCATCCAGCTTTAGAGTGAGGGGAAGGCATGGTCTGTGACAAGACGGTGCATATGTGTAAGTATATGTAAAAATATACTTATGATAGATATGGAGTAGTGGATTAATAATTAGGCAATATGTCATGCAGTCATGTCTAAATGAACTCTAAGTAATATGGTAAGTAAGGCAAGCGGTAACTGGCGGTCGTAGAGTGATGTTTTTGTAAAAAGTAGTTATAGTTTAGGGTTTATATGTACCTAGTTCTCTATAACTTAGGCTCTGATACCAATCTGTAACACCCCCAAATTTGGTTTAGCGGAAGCATACGTGTTATTGGGGAATGTTATGAAATTGGTAAATCATAACACAAGTAATACAGAACGGAATACATACTCCGTTTAATTTCATAAAATATTTTGAAACATTATCTTACAACATTGTTTGGATAGATGGCCACATCCCCAAAATTTTAGTGGTCCCAATATAAAAACATCGTTTTTGTGTAAAACACTTCTTTAGAAATTTCTACGACCATTTACCACCTCTCGCCTTGCATCCATGATCACAAATTAAGCACCTGAGAAAATATGCTAAAAAGGTCAGCTAAAAGCTGGTGAGTTCATAGGTTTAAATTAAAACAGTAGGTATGGACCAGAGTAAAGATATATAATCATTACCAAGGATATATTGATATATGGATGAAAGTCTATTACGTTAGCTCTAAGTTCATGCAACCGATACTACGACAGTTTCTGTATGCTAAAAGATGTCATACAATATAGGGGCCCATAGCGAGTGTTTTGTCCCTCAACACTCGGTTCCGACATGGTATACGTTTCGCCTTGGCCTAAGCATGCCCAACCGAACGGAGGAGTCACCCTCAATAGATCTATTTACAACATTCGCGTTTCCCAATGGGGAATTGACGGTTCATGAAAAAGGGTATTCTTTAGGGACATAAGGGCTTAGGCTAAACCACGTAATAGTAATCATGTAATAGTTTTGGTCCATGAAAAGGTTTTTGCATATTTCTCACCCCAAAACGTACAAAACAATTTATCAAGTAAAAGAGGGGCTATGAAAAACTCACCTTAGCAATTGTGAAATCCAAATGTGGGATCTAGTGAATGTTGTGATGCGGCACCGACACGCGACCTAGATAAGGAGGGCAATGTTTTAGTTCATTGTTTTAAGTATCACTTACTTAAAGTGGTTCAATATAATTGTATTAATACTAAACGTAAGTTTGTAAAAATTGTTAATATAGTTTTACTAGTAAGTATACAAAGTGTATATACTTTTTACATTGACATTAATAGAGTTTTAAAATCCAAAGTTTGATATGAATAATAATTACAACATTCCACTAGCAAGTATATAAATGTGTATATACTTATTTAAGTTGACACAAAATGGTATTGTCCAAAATTTATAACTAATTGATTTATTTTCTAATTACCTTTAGAAAATGTTTAAGTTAAGTTTGAAGACTTTCAAATTTAATATATGATATAATGGCATTGTGGTCTTTAGTTATTTAACAAAGCTTGTCTTTAATATATATAGTTCTAAACGGGAAGTTTACTTGACGTACATTTGTTTACACATTGATGCTAAATTTTGACGTAAGCATTATTAAATGAAACATGTTTTTACTCATTGATTGTTCATGCCAAAACTTTTGTATATTGCTCGTTAAGTTACCACTAGTGTACACGATTGATGTTAGGACGATACGTACAAAGTGAAAAGAAAGAATTGACGGAGTCGGGTTTTAGTGTTTGTTGTCCGATAAGTTTCTCAGGGTATCACCTCATTCGACCCTCTAACAGTTGCTATATAAAGACCATGGGCTGCGGCCCATTTTTATTGCAATGTGGTAATATGTGTTGGGCTTGGCCCAATGTGTTTGTTGTAACGAGAAAGAGAGAAAAGAAGCATAGGCCCAAAGTTTATTGTTACTACTTGATTTTTGATAACCGAAGTTTAGAACAAGTATTTTTCCAGGTTCTCATTTCAAGTTCCAATTTGTCTTTCAAGTTTAACGTGAGTACTATAGCTCGAGACGTTTGTTTCGAACAAGATTGGCTAAGATCAAAAACTAGGAAGATGTGATCAAATGAGTGATGAGGCCATGTATTAGTTGTGTACTACATCAACTTGGTCTCATTCTCGTCAACTATTATGGACTTCGACACAACATAGGCTACTCGAAAATGTTTTAGTAACCGAGCACATTTGACTTGAGTTCTCCCTAGGCGTACATAGAGACTTAGACACATGGTTCACCTCTAAGATTTGGGTCACAAGAAAATGAGATACTAGCAGGTTTCTCATGTTTAAACAAAGTAAAAAATCAAGGTTCGACATACTTTTAAACGACATAAATGTCGACTGAAAATGGTGAGCATCGACATGGGTTACTAGTAGGCTTCGCAAACTTGACTAGTATACCTTATTTTTGTTCCCTAGTCTCGATAGAAAACTAAACAGACTCTAGTGCAAATGACCACACAAGTTCATGTTATCAAGATTGTTTACTAACACAAGGGGTATAATTTGTAAAAACTCAATCTATCAAATTCTTGGTTAAGCAACTCGACAAGACCCAAGATTAGCATAACAACATCAAAAAGACTCAACTTCTAGTTTTTCTTGTTTCATACTCTCGACAAAAACCCAACACAACACCCAAGTGACATATCATTTTCGACATGGAACAATTAAAAGAAAATAAACACGGTAAACCTTATAATATCATTTTGATACAAGTTATTAACTTAACATCATAACAACAACAAAAAAGAACATTACAACAAGGAAAATTTATAACCTCAACTCAAAGGTGATGCGTGAGGAACGAGAATGGCTTCGTGGTTTCGGACCAAACAAGACTTGAATTAGCTCCTACACACCTCCAATTGCAAAACCCCCAAATAAATTTTTGAAAACCCTAACTTTCACAAACCCTAGTTTTTGGTAAAATTTGATGAGAAACTGAGTTTTGGGGCTTTTGCAACTCGACTAGAGATATAGAAGTATATTGGGGAGGAGTTTGGTTATCTTTCTTTCCTTTGGTCTTGGTTTGAAACCAAATTCGGTTAGCTTCCAAAAACAAAGGATATCTTGGACTTTTGGCTCAAGCTAGATTTGTGTGAAGATATGATTCCCTTGGATGACTTGGCCTTGATTTCCCTTGGATTCGTACGAGTTGTAGCAAGAGTATCAAGGAGAGATTTGTGAAGCAAGAACTTTCATGAATTTGGTAAGAGAGAAGAGGATATGAAGGATTAAACATGTTGGATTATCCTCTTTGGGAGATTCGATTTACTAGGGAGGTACAAGTCTAGAGGTTGAAGATGGGATTTGATATCTTTTCTCCTGGTTCTTGGGTTGGTTTTGTCGTGAGTGGGAGAGAAAGACAAAGAGTTTATAACACAATTTTTATTTAATGTATTCATTTATTCCTTTGTGTAAGTATATGTATATGTATTTACTTATTGTATAAATTTTGGAAATGTGTGCATAAACATATACTTATGTATAAATTGTATTTGAGTCTTATAAGAGTTATTGCTCAAGTGAAAGTGTGTTAAATATTTTGTGTCCCGTGATATTAAATTGTGACCGAAGCATCATTGTTTGATAACTTTTATAATGTAGTATCTTATGGTTACGTATCGGAGATATTATTATTTTTGTAATATTTTTCATTACGGGAGTTTGTCATTTGTTTTATCAAGTCCTTATCATAGTGTCGGTACGCGTGCAGTGTCGGTCACTGGGGAAAACGAGATAACCTCTCGTCTTACAATTTAAATCATAAGGCAAAAATGAAATATTCATGAAATGATATGAATGCAAGAGTGGTGAAATTATCTACTGTATGCGAGTTATCTACTCAAATGATCAGGCAAAGCTTATGCATGCTTTATGACTTATGCTTAGTAATAATAAGTTACTAATTATCAGTTAAATTTTAGTGAAAATTTACCGTGTGTCACATCACTCAACAATTTTGTTGACCTTTTAAGCATGTTATCTCAGGTAATCATTGAAGATAATATCTATGGCACGGAGCGGGCAATGCAAGACCTTTATTTTGTGGTGTAAACATAACGTTATCATTTCTTACAAACTCATGATCAATCTTTTGTGTACCATCTAAAACAATTGGGAAGTATTTTGTAACAAACTATTAGTTTTTCTTGAATGATAACAAATTTTCTTAAAATGTCTCTTTTGAGTCATTTTCTATGATTATTGACTGTGATCCGCCTCAAGTGACACCCCGATTAGCCTTCCGTTGTTATGTTGATCTTTGGGAGTGTTACAGATTGGCATCAGAGCCAAGGTTATAGAGAACCAAAGAGTTTTTCTAAAAATATTTGGACTATAACTGCACTTTTGAAACGGGACTATTTTACACCACTACCCTATGCCCTCCGTAGCCGCTCTATGCATTAGGATTAATGCATCACTAGAAATAAGATCATAAGTAAGTTGCATTCATTTTAGTTAGGCATTGAGATTTACTTGGCAGATTGTGCACGACTAACTAAAATCTTGTTCATCACATTATTTTGGCATTTTACTTACATTACTATCTTTATGGTTTGTTACAGTACCATGTCTGCCTCACACCCTGTCGTCCTATCATCAGATTCTAAAATGGAAGATGTGATGTCCTCTAAAACTGTACCTATGCCTGTGAGCCCTATCCCAGCCTTGCCAGTCGTTGCTTCTGATGAGACCGAACCCTTCGAGGAGGGAGAGGTCGCACCGAACCCTGTCATCCCGACCGTACTACTCACTCTGGAGAGCATTCAACCTATGCTCCTATGACATACGATCAATACATGCAGTCGAAACAATGGTTACCTGAATCGGATGTTGCAGCGGATGACGAGGCATCCGGATCATCAAAGAGTACTGCTTCTGCTTCATCAGTCAATCCTTCATCATCACCGCTATCAATCCGTCGTAGGCGACGCAGAGTTAAAGTTCTAAAGCCTTACGATCCTGAGCCTTTAGGTGTACCCTACAGACTACATCCCAAAGGTTCAATATTCAAGCATACTGCTAGGAAGCGTGCGCGAGCTCTCACTATGCCTCTTGTATCACCAACATATATCCCATCATCATCAGCTCATCCACCATCAACTCCACTCACCTCACCACCTATGGCTACCTCACCACTACCACCACCCACTACATTCTTCCACCAGATCACCACATTTCCCGTGTCATCACCACCGTTATCCTCATCACCTTTGGATATCCACAGTGAGCCTCTGTTACCGCTCAGCGTGAGAAACTGTTTTCTCCCGGAGTCATCAGATCCATACATGCAGACTGTGACTATTGATATTCAGCCAGGACCTCGAAAGAAGGTCGATGCCAGGCGTTAGTCATTTCTATTACCGGTCATGCGCCGATGGAGATCCGAGGAAGGTACTCCAAGAACTGTTGAGCTCGGGGAAAGCTCAATGACTACACCAACTAGAGTCCTCCCAGTGACAGGAGAGCCAGTGCATCACTCCATGCCTCTATTGGCAGCTAGACTTGTTAGCCATGAGGACCATCTGAGTGAGATCATGACACACGTTGATGAGATACCCCTGGTCAGGATTGAGAGTATAGAGGAGGAGGTTGAAAACTGATGCGCGTACAAGGCGCGTTCGAGGTCAAAGGAAACTTCCTTTTCGTCGAGCAAGTTTTTGAACACCCTAGGCAGTGAACCTAATCGTTGTAGTGTAGTATTGGGTAAGCCTCGGGTATTGATATCGTTCTCTAGGGGAATAGGAATGCTAGTGAGAAATTACTACGCTAAGGTTGAGGGTGAGGAAGATTATTTTTGTCTTTTTATATTTTTTTAAGAAACTTAAGGTAAAATATCGGGGTTTTGATTTGGGGGTTGGTACTTCTACCGATTACTCTACTTTCTAATTATCTAAACTAAGGGGTAGTCTATGTCTATTGAAGTGTGCTCGTATGATGATTAAAGATGTGTCTACCTAGATACTATTACTCCCTAGTTATCTTTTATTGGTGGTTGAATTGTCACGTCCTTATTCTTAACGCGTTGTGTTTTCGAAGGTCGTAGGGTGTGCTTTTATCCCTAACTCTTTGAGACTACCTTAAGGTTAATGACTACGAAATCTCTAGGATTCATAAACTTAACACTAAGGTTTTCTTTGGATGTTTAGCCTACAATTCCACTAGTAATTATAAACTAATGTTCAACAAAGATTACTCAAGCATTAAAAACACAACGATGGCCTAATGCACTCCTAAGCCAATTACAATTAAGATAAGAGACAACCAATCAATAATTAATAACTAGGTTTCATAGATCTAAGCAAACATACAAGTAAATTAGCCGGACATGTTAAACATGCAAGCATACACACATTCAATTGAAGACATAATGAAATCAAGAGAATAAATAAATTATCTCGATGTAAAATAGGGTATGAGAACCCTAAAATACTGTCCAAACCGGACTACAATCGTTTTAGGTTTTTACTCCACAAGTCTACCTCTTTAAAAACAGAAAAATCAAACTCTATATATAGTTTTACAACTACGACGGCGTCGCCTTATAGGTGGGACGCCGTCTGATCGCCGACATTAGGGTTTCGTCTTGACCAAGTCATCATTGGGACGGCGTCACGTTGTGGTTGTGACTCCGTCAATATTCAGTAGTGACGTCGTTTGAATATGGATCTAGGCCATTTGAGAAGAAAAGTCTTTGTGACGCCCTTACTCTTCAAAGCCTGACGCCGTCAGGTGTAAAATAACAAATTCTCTCCTGAGTCGTCACAAAATAGCGACGGCGTCGCCCTCTGTTTGGGACGCCGCCAGGTGTTATTCCAGCAGCTTGAGTGTCTTGATCTTGACTTAGCCATTTTCTTCATATATTCACTCCTTTTCGTCCTAAAATGCATCATTCTAGCATTTTGCTTCCAAGAGACCTAAAAAGTGAAAAGGAACGAAATTAAGCAGTAACGGATATAAAAGTGGGCGACTAAGGGCTTAAATGACCCCTTAAAAGTGTACATTTTAAATCCTTATAAAAAACCTCAAGGTAGGTCGCTACTCCTTGGACATTGTGTTTGATATGATGAGTACCCAGATCGTGGAGACGAGAGAGGCTGTCGCAGACCTGACCCAGAGACTCGAGACTGCTAGACAGGAGGCCAGTATTCTGAGAGCGACTGCTGCAGGTAGAGAGAGGGTTTTGCATCACGAGCTTGCATCTGTTCATGCCCATACAACCATCTTGGAGCAGAGACTAGACGATCTCCAGGCTAGAGACAGAGCTCGAGAGCAGCAGTTCGAGGAGTTATCAGCTTTGGTCAGCGAGCTACGCCGTCGCCAGGAGGACACACCAGGCAACGTATAGATTAGGGTCATCTTTATTATAGCTTAGTATCATAAAGCCTTCCACACATTGGACTGTAACCTACGTCTTGAGGTTAAGTCGTGAATCAGAATTTCGTGAAGATTTGGTAACCTAAGTGTCAACGAGTTAGGGTTACAGAAACCTTAAAAGACCGACTTAAAACCTATGAACATGTTGGTTGGTCGTGATTATCTCAGCCTGTAACTGATAAGGATTTAAAACATACGTTTTTAGGGGGTCTTTTAAGCCCTAAATCGACACACTTTATATCCGTTACTACTTAAATCGTTCCTTTTCACATTTTAGGTCTTTTGGAAGCAAAATGCTGGAATGAAGCATATTTGGACGAAAAGGAGCGAAAACATGAAGAAAATGGCAAAGACAAGATCAAAGGCACTCCAGCATACCTAGCGGCGTCCTGATCAAAGGGCGACGCCGTACCTCTATAGAAGACTTGATCAAAATTGCACGCGACGGCTCAGCGGAATTTCTGGTGCTAAAGCCTGACGGCGTCACGCTTAAATTCTGGAAGGTGTCACTCAAAAAATCTACACCAGACGCCGAAGATCAAAGATTCAGACGACGTCGCTACTGAAGAATGACGGCGTCACACATCTCAATTGATGCTGTCCCAACGATGACTTGGCCCAAACAAAACCCTAATGACGGCGACCTGATGTAACACCCAGAAAATACGGTCTAGCGGAAGCATACGAGCCTTTGGGTGCTACAATCTTGGTATCACAACATAAGGTACAAAGAATGGATTTTATCCCATTTATTTAGAAAAATATTCATTAATTGAAAACCATAAGTTTACATTAATGAAAGTAGTGCGTAAATAGGCCCAAAAGATAATTAAAGCGGTCTCGTTTATTCATCAGAGTCGCCTATGACCATGCCCTTTGCCAAGCGTCTTCCAATAATGAGCTATCGCTTTAAACCTGAGAACACATGATAAAAAGGTCAGCTTACGCTGGTGAGTTCATAGAGTTTAGTACAAAAGTAATAGTGGCCCTGATAGAGTTTAATTGCTACATGCGACTAAGGCAGGTAGATAATAAACATACCAACCAACAATCAATCAATCCATAATCAATCCAATCCATAAACAATCCAATCAATAATCAATCCAATCAATATTCAATCCAGTCAATAATCAATCCAAACAATAATCAATCCAAAAAATAATCAACCCAATACGTGTGAGATCTCAATGCAGGGCCCTGAGCGACTCTAGCTAGCACAGTCGTAGCAAGGCCTAGAACACAAGCTACCCTGGACTAGGTTGGTCAATTCTTAGCTAGGCATCGCGTTATAGCATAGAGATGCTACCCAAGTCTAAGTCAACAAATGTCGGATGTCTAACCTTTCCTAGTCATCACATTAGCAATTCAAAAGAATAGTGGCAGGTCCCAGAAATAGTTTGTATTCACATAAAACACATAAGTTCACTATTCACAAATCAATTATACCAAACAACAGTCATTCCCAAATGATATTCACATATTCAGTTATGGTTTGTTAAAAGCAGCATGTATTCTCCCCCAAAATAATTAAACCTTTGAAAAGAGGGGCTATGAAACTCACCTTAGCCACAGCAATGCACTATTCACTATTGACACGACTGGCATCTAAAGCTAATCTCCACGGCATCCAGAAGAGTGTACGACGAGTACAATAGAATAGAAACGACACAACCTAATACGTATACGATTATCTTAAAATACAGCTCATATGATAAAGAAATCGATAGAAAGTAATGTGTCGTAGTTTTTGTGGATCATTCATGTCGTTACTTTCAAAAGTCCATTATTGTTCCCAAAAGTTTATAATTAATATCTCAAAAGTTTAGTTTAACGTTTCGTATGGTGGTAAGAAACATAGACGCGACACACAACTCACGCAAAAGAAGAGAAGAGGTCGACATAGCCGAGACATACTACATGAACGCACGCCAAAAAGGAAAAGATATTGACAAAGTCAAGAAATACTGACAATACTCAAGCTAGTCAAAGACTAGGAAATGACGACATCTATTCAAGACACATAAATAGGTTAACTTTTGATAATTTCCCCATAATCCCAATCTACATGTTTATTATACAAGATAAGTTTCCATTTATCGCTCAATCAATAAAGGTTTTCCAATTGTTTTTCGTAATTACACAAGTTTATAAGAAAGTACTTCTTATATTATACATTAAGCAGTGTATTATAAACGACGCATTCGATTATGCAGCGTTTCCAAAACATTATGACTTTAATAAATAGTCTTATCAAAATAATAATTCCCGACAAGTTTATAAAAGTTAACACGTAGTTATAAAACACGAGTTATTATCGTAGTAAATAAAGGTTTATAATTAAATAAAACCGTATTCCTTGATAATATATATTTAATTATCTCGTTATTAATTAATATGTGATAATAAAATATTTGGACCTATTTAAGTCAAAACGTTTAACAAAATATAATTCAATACCAATATAACTCGCATAATAAATGTTATTCCAGATTTATAACCCGTAATTGATTATAACGTATACAAAATATCGATATCAATTATTAATTACATAGCTTAGTTCATTTAATATTACCACACCATTTTATAAGCACTTATTAAATCAAGTCTAATATCGTGTATCACGATAGTTCTATCCCATTATCAACGTATAATTAATTCGTTACATTTTTCAAGTTTACACATTGACGAATTACTAGTTAACCGTTAAACTTATATTATTTGACCATTTTATTAGTTCTGATATCCCGTTATAACAACCGTTAGTCCTAATGTGTTCATTAAGTATTTGTTTGTCCAAGTCTAATAATACTAAACTGTATATATCAAATCACCATTGGTATCCCACCCAATTTCAATCCCGATTACAATTTGTATCTGAACTCACCAATATAAACCAAGTGAAAACAATTATAGCACGTTAGTTGAAAGTATTAACTGTAACATATTGGATTTCACAAACACATCACATAACAATATATGGGTCGAATTAGTTTAAGGTTCTAGAGAGAGAAAGTGGAAGATGGGAGCCTTTCTGGAGAGAGAAAGTAACAAAGAAAGAAAGGTTAGATTAAGTGAAAGGTCCAACCCTCTACCTTGGGAGGTAGAGGGTATATATAGTTACATACTACACGTCCTCCTTCGGACTGTGGACCCGTCCGTCCTCCACGGTGTTACTTTAAACTAAATAACTAACTAAATAACTAGTAAATAACGTAATGTCTACGAGCTAACATATGCTAGACTAGAGTTGGGGTGACCGACTCTTCACTATGGATTTTCGTTGAATTGAGGTACACGGCCCACGGTTCCCCGTTGATCAGTACAAGTACTGCTTGTGATCAGGTATAATTCCAAAGAATCTCCTTGACAGGGTTTCGCAACTGTTCTAGTTGTTCTCAAACCAGAACGTCTCAAAGAAGACAACACGGAGTGAGTGAACCAGCAAATTGAGATTTACTGATTGATTAAAAATGATTTGAAAACAATCGCGTATTACTAGAAGAAAGAGTTTTGCAATACGACGAAGGTTTTATAAGAAAAATCAAATTTCAATCATAAATACCCTTTTAATTTTGAAAATTTAATACACAGTCGATGTGCAATAGAAAAGAGTTTGAGCACACCAACCGGTTTTTCAAAGGTATCCGTCAATCCATTTCCTGGACCAAGGTTGATTCAAGAGTGAAACGCCCCATCGTTTCTATCCAGTTGTCACAAGCTTGATCTTTAGAAAAGATCTCACATGTCACCCACCAAGAGCTTGTTTGATGTTGGCTCTAGAAGGATTTCCATCTTCATTGTGAATATTTTTACATATCACTCGGATGTTCTGGCAATACCACAAGGATAATGCGTAGGACTCTCAATATATACTTACTTTCCACATTGTGTGAAACAGCAAGTCATCATTAATTTTGTATCCTAATGAGATATTGTGGATGATCTCTTGGCTCTAGACTCAATTGTGCACATTTGGTTCCTATGCCGGAGACTAGGGAGACGGTCTCCTTCTTCAATATCAACAATCTCTAAGAGAAAGTCGATAGATAATGTCGGTTCCCCGTGAGAATGAAACAATCCCTTTTAAGAGGAACTTGAGTAGCTTGGGAAGTTTAGTGCAGTGCGTAACTGGGTCCATGACGTCTTGTCTTCAATACCAGTGTTACCTTAGTAACCACCAGTAGCATATGTATTGAACCCGGTTACTGCTCTAAGGTTGAATTATTGGAGGGCTATTTCTTTTCACCCTTTTTCACATTCAATTCTTTTTCATTCTTCAACCCCTTCAGTGCTTACCGAGACTTCATTACTAGAACCTTGTTGGGTTTATTCTAGTACTAGCTCTGTCTCAGTCCGCACTCTTCCCATTTCTCATTTTTCTCCTTTTTTCATCATACCTAAGGACTCTACACTATCTAGTGGATTATCCCTGGGTATATCCCTCCGGTTCTGGCGGATCGTGGGAACGAATACCTAACCTAACCATCCTTATAACACCATGCATAAAGTAAATTGGTTGGTCTTTTGGTATTGTTCATTCCTTCTTTGAAACCAATTGAAAAATCATTTGGAAAAAACAATCAAGGTACTTGTGATACGAGATCAAAGCATTTTGTACCTTAATAGTTTTGATCATTTAGAAAACCTCCCCCTCAACATGTGCATATGATTTAGAAATTGTTTAGCACATGGAGGCAAGAGGACTTTGAAATATTTTCTTTGATCACTATTTTCATAGAAAAA
Source organism: Chrysanthemum seticuspe (assembly GCA_019973895.1). NCBI lineage: Eukaryota > Viridiplantae > Streptophyta > Magnoliopsida > Asterales > Asteraceae > Chrysanthemum > Chrysanthemum seticuspe. The sequence continues at coordinate 234,022,365 of BPTQ01000007.1, read as the reverse complement.
GCCATTTGATTTTCTTTGGTAAATTCTCCCCCTCAATATGTGCATAGGATCAGTGAAATCATTTTATCACATAGAGGAAAGAGTTCTTTTTGTAGCACATCCACGATCACAAAATCCATTAAGAAAACCATTTGAAAACTCAATCAAGGTACTTTATGTTAAAACATAAAAGCTTTTGTACCTCGATAGTTTATTTTCTTTTGAAATGCTCCCCCTTAATATGTGCTTCGAGATTCGAAAGCGTTTAGCACATATGAGAGAGCAGCCTGCACAATTGAATCAAAACGATCACCTTTTATCAAATTTCATTATTAAATCACAAATTCTCCCCCGGTCAAAAATATCAAACCCTTTGAGATTTTGGATCCCAAGTGATTTAATAAGGTTTAGAAAACATGGGAGAATATGTGCCTTGTTTAAATACTCATTTTGTTTTTGGATAAATGCTCCCCCTCAACATGTGCATTATGTGTGTAGAAATCGTTTGGCACATGGAGGCAGGAGTGCCTTTAAAGGACTAAAACCAATTCCATTTAAACAAATTTGATATTTAAATCACGATCTCTCCCCTGATCAAAAATTTCCAACCAATTGAGATTTTGGATCCCGATTGATTTAAATCATTTGGAAAAAATTTAGGGGAAAGACGTGGCAAAATTTAATTTTGAAAAATGACTAATGAGGACCAATTACATACATTAAAGATTGTTAGTGTCAGGTATGATAGTTTTTAAGAGATCTTTAAGTAAAATAAAACAATTTCACAATCAAACAAGAACAGAAAAAATTTCATTTTGAAATATCTTGATTCTTAATGAAAAATCATATCATGACATAACATTAAATCTTTAGATCACCACTTATTTTGTACAATCCGGACTTTTATGAAGCAATATTGTTTGAAAATAATTTATTTTAAATCACTCTCCCTCTCAATCGATGACCGTAGTCGTTGATTGAGTGACTTAGGTTTTGATTCAAATGAAGTCCGGTGATTTTCAAAATTAAGTCCAATTTATTTTCAAAACAAATATTTTTCCATTTTTCAAAACAATATTAGTTAAAAATTGTTTAAAGAAAATGGTATAATCACAATTATCTTGCACAAAGATACGTTAGGTGGTTGAGCTGCTTCTGTTGATGCTGCTGCTGTAGGGCTTGGAAGAAAAACCATTTGCTGATGCAGTGAGACTTCTTACGTTGCATTTTAATGCCAACTTAGGTCAAATTTAAGCTCCGTTTCTTCAATCACTTAGAAGAAAAACCATCTGCTGATGCAGTGAGACCTCTTACGTTGCATTTATGCCAACTCTTCATAGAAGTCCAATTAAGCTCCGTTTCTTCATTTGTCAACCCAAGATATAGTTACCCTTTCCTTTCGGCATCCAATCATCTTCAATTGTGGGATCCGGATCGGGAACATTCTTATATACCAATATACCTGCATACGTTAGTGAACACACATACAGATATATGGTGGTCGACAACACCCAAACAACAATCGACTAATACAAGTCAATCCAACATATCAATCAGTTCATATAAGGCATGAGATTTATGTGTTCATCAAACTCTAATCATCTAATCCTAACAATCTTATCCTAGGCACCTAGTCCTTCAACATAGGTTAACATCATTTTTAATTAAGCATATTAGGATAATTAGATAAGTCCGATAGATGATATAAATTTGAAAACATTCTCCCCCTCAATCAACGACTCATTTTTTTTTGAAAAGTTTAAAAGCGCTGAAGTCATTGATTGAGTTTGCAAATTTAATAAAAACTCTGAAACTGATTGTTTTTAAAGCAACTCATTTACCACCATTTTGTTAAAACAAATATTTTTCTGAAGAATTTTTGAAGGAAAAATATTTGAGTAGGAACAGCAGTCCTTCGACATACTTTCCTCATTTGTTTTAGGATAAGTGCACGAAATATTTTGAAAATTTGTATTAGTGCAACACTTTCCTTTCTTTAAAGAGCGGGTTGTTATCTGAAATAATAGCAAACCATAGTTTAAGCACGGGTTACAGTCTGAAGTAACTGCAAGCCATATTTTGAGACATGTTTTGAAAAAAAATATTTACACCTCCTGCTCGAACTTCATCTAAAGTCCCGTGCCATTATTGAATGACATTTCTAAGACCATAGATGTTATCGATACCAGAAGACATGTCTTGAGAAAACATATTTTTTGTATTTTTCAATTTTCTGATTTTTATGGGCTTTTGTTGATTTTATATTTTTCTGTTTTGTTTTTTGAAAAATATATACAAAGATAGAGACATAGTTTAAGAAGATGATGATACGAGTACCGAGATAAGGAAATCGTTCAACACTTTGAAGAAGATAGAAGTCATCATCTCTTAAACTTTCACTACCAAAGCTTTCGAGGCCCTTGAATCGTCGACAGAACTTGAGCCTTCTGAAAGTGAGACTTTGGTAGCTTCCCCCCAAACCGACAAACTAAGAATAAAGACCATTTCCCCAAGAAGTATAAATGAATAATAAATGGTCTCATTGAATGAAGCTCAGCACCCCGAAGAACACGAGAACACCAAAGAAACAAGTTGAAACATTGATCGTCTCAGTGGTTATCAAATCTGGAATAACTGATTAAGTCCGATCACATGAACCTGTTGTGCGTCCCCGATGTACACATTACTCTTCGAGATTGACCAGTTGTCTATTCAGGGGAACAATATATCAACATCTTCATTTTACCAGGTGCATTCCAGTTATCTTTCATATAACCAATCAGCCCATAATGTACACAAGTACCCAACCAGAGTAGAGACAACGACATCACAATAACTGGTTGAATCACTGATCTTCTCTGCGGATATCAACTCCGGAATAACTGATTAAGCTCGATCATGTGAACATGTTGTGCGTCCCTGATGTACACATATCTCTCCCCTGATGGTTGCGATCTCATCGGAATCATCATTACATTGTGTACATGAAGCAATAACCGGAAGCACTACCATAAACCATATAGAAGATGTCGATAAGCAATATCATCTCACGCTCCAAGTATTCTTCTCATATTTCTTCCTACTGAAATCTGAGTTAACACACACCGAAAGTATCCAGAGATCACTTCCTCCCAAATGTTTGGAATAATATATCCTTCCCCCAAATAGTTGGAATAACACACCAAAGGCTACGAGTTAAACACTGAGTTTCTCTACGGTTATGACATTTGTCTTTCCCGGGATTACTTCAATAGAGACGAAGTATTAGGTTCATCACGTGTACTCGTTGAGTGTTTAGATGTATGTCTCCTTCCCCCTTGCTGGTTTTGATACCTCAGAATCAGCAACACATTATTCATACCAAATATTCTTGAAATAGAGAAGAACAAAAATTAGCTCAAATGAATCTTGTGAGAATCAACTGCTATAGAAACTCTCTCTGACTATCTTTATCAACCCATTCGTAGACAATTTGAAGTGACCACTAAATAAGAAAAACCCGATATACCAAACTTGAAACTGAAGTCGAATTCCGCACATTTGTATCTTAAGTTTGCACTTAAAGTTGGAAGAACGGTGTTGAGAATTTATGCTCCAAGCAAATCTCTAAGTACTCAATACTCAAACAAAGTATGAGACATTAACACCTCTTGAGATTATCCACAACGTCATATGCGTGTGACACTGAGTAAAACAAAGTGACTCCTAATAGTGATAGTTAACCAGGTCTTCAACCATCCACCTCGACTGCTGGTAACTAGATAACCCAAGTCTTCAACTCAAATTCTTAAACCCGAGCAAGTTATCAAATAAGAACACGCCTTTGTGAACGTCAACTTCAACCTCAAATAAGTGATAAAAGAGTAACTTCGAAGTAATCAACTTGTGTCAAATGTCCAACATGTGAATAAACATACATTCGAATGTACATTGACCCACTGAATGAACCGGAGCAAATGATTCCTCAACATCAATGCATTCTTCCTTAAGGTATACATGTAGAAACTAATGTGGAAGATTCACCAATAATGTCTTCGAGCAGATGAGGTAGTCATTTTCCTTAATGTTCATGTGGTTGATTTATAGCATGCACAATGAGAGGAACAATAATCCGTGAAGATTTGGCAAAGAAATACCAAAGAGCGGATCATTATTCAATAGTGCAACTACAATATCATGATAGAAATTATCAACGCCTTGTGAAATAACTGGAGATAAAGTTTCTTGAGAATTCTGAGAGGTACTTCTTAGATGGTGAACCAATTCAGAATCTAGATGATCAACATTCGTTGGAGGTTGGAAGTACTCATCAAACATATCTTGAAACAATGAATCCCAAACAATGAATCCCAGTTATCCTTAGTAAGTGAAGCATTAGGCGTTGAAGGAGAGTCGTATGACCATTACTCAAGCATCCATCAACATGAAGTATATGCACTCTTCTCCCCCTCAAAAATTTCATCCGAAGTTGCCATTTTTGATTTAAACAAGTGAATAAGAATATACACCAATGAACGTAGATCCACTTGAGGATTGAATGGGCATGGAAAAACATGAAGCTTGTTGATGAAGAATGTCTATGAGAATGGTCATAAAAATGAAGATTTCTCTTCTTCTAAAGATAAAGCGCACTGAGGCGTACACTTTTCTTTTCTTTGAGGAACAGGGCCTGAAGTGTTATCTACAGATGCCATAATGATGAAGAACGAGGCCTGAACTGATGTGAACAGACGTCATAGCAGATTGAATATCAAGGTTGAGTAACTTGAACCCGTGAGTAATGAGATATCAATCCATTTGTTATCCATACTTTAAGCGAGTCCATGTAGTGAAGGATCGAAGTATCTGCAACTGAGTAAGGAATACCTGCACTAACATTACAAACTTGATTGCATATATATTGGTTAGTGACATTAGTATCCAAATCCTTTGGGGCTTCATTGTCAACCTTGACTTTGCCATTGGAAAACAACTTTCCGGTAGGTATCCACCTAAGTCCAGCATCCTTAAACATTCTACCTGATGGTATCTACTTATGGCAAGGTCTAGGAGTGTTAAGCTTCTTATGCACAGTGGAAGACTTATCGATATTCCTAACATGTTGAACCTTAGTCACGTTAGTAGTCTTAGTGGATTGTACCTTAGCATGTGAATTAGGAGAATGTTTCTTATTCGGAAAAGACTTAGAATTTCTAGTTTTGTTTTCAACATGCTTAGCATTCTTTTTCTCATATCTACTCTTAGATGCAAGCCAACCCCTAGTCATTTGAGTGTTCCTAGGTAATGGTTTATAACTACTAGTAGTGCCTTGAAAACTCATAGAATTCCTCACCCTAGGTCTTGCACCTAAAATTCCGTCTTTTCGAATCTGTGCCTTTTTCCTAGCTTCTTCTAGATAATAGTTCTTCCACAAGTCATTCATATTATATGAATTCTGGGTTTTAATGCTTGATTTTAACACTGTTTTCGAACTATTCCTAGTGGTGCTGGGAGTAGAAGTGGCTACTTGTTGAGGGTTAACTGAACTAGAAGCCTTATTCTTAGGTAACTCAGGTGAAGTGACTGGTTTTGACAAAACTTTTATCGCGTCAACTTGGGAGGCAAACCGTGTTTTTGAAAATTTTGGTCTTTTGGATATAAACGCAGTAGGCTGCCTAACAACGGACCGGTTTCTAATGGGATGAGAAACTGGTTTCCCCAAGGTTGATGGTTTTGTAAACTTAGTGTTCACACTTTTCCCTACAGTTTTCCTAAGCTCGTTTTTTAAGGCAACAATAGCGAAACTCTTTTCCTGAAGTTGAGCTTTGAGTTCATCAATTTTTGCTATCAAAGAGTTTGATTGTTCCATTGACTTAGTTCTAGCTTCTTTGACAGAGTCACTTAGTTCTATGTGATGCTTTCTCAAAGACTCATTTTCCTTTAGTAATTTGGCCACACAAACCGCTAATTCATCATTTCTCATTTGAATATCATCAATAACATTAACATCAGAATTACTTGTAACCAAATTACTTTTCACATGCATATCAGAAATATGTTTTTTCAAATTGTTGATAGTCGAGTTGTTGGCTTGAAGCTGAGCTTTTAAATCGTTTATTTCAAAAAATTCACGAAATTCACGAAATTCTGGATTTTTACATGGTTTCTTAGTTTGAAAACTTTCCTCCTTTCTTTGTATTGCAATTTCAAGAGAAATGCAATGTTTTTCAAGTTTTGAGAATTTGTTTGAAAGTTCATCAAAAGCCTTTTTATCAACCATATCATTTGTTTTGAATTTATTAGTCTCAGCCTCAACCAAGGAACATTTATCAGAATCATGTTCAGTATTAAGATCAGTTTGTTTAGGTACATTAGCAGATGCACTATGTTGAACAGTTAATGGTACCTCATCACGTGACACCTGCTCATTTGTCGGTCTGATATTTGCATCCACATCATGTGTAACAAGAGTCACTGAACAACTGGCTGTTTCAAACTTAATCGCCTCTGAGCCTCTGTATTCAGTGTCAACTGATCCATCATCCGATGCCTTACCGATTTCAACGCTACAATCTATTGATTGTACCCGACATTCATTCACCTTTCTGATCACCGCATCCACTTCTTGTGTGACCGGAATTACTGAGTAGCTGGTTACATCATTCTTAGCTGTCTCTGATATTCTGCATTCAGCAACACCCGACCTTTCAACTGATATATTACCCCACTCATCACAACTATCTCTCAACTGCACCTGACACTCATCCACTTTTTCATCTTTATGTGTAACTTCCTCAATGTACTTCTCCACATTATCCATGAGTTGGATGAATGTCTCAATGAACACGCTAATTTCCATTCCAGTGTGTCTCTTGAAAGACATTTCAGTCAGGTCTTGATCATAATCTGATGTAAATTCCCCACTTATGAATGACTGAAATTGGTCGTGGATCACTTGAAGTGCAGCACTGGAACTATCCTTTTGAACCTTTTGTTTATCAAGTTGTTGTTCTAATTGTTCTAAGTTCAATAGTAATGTTCCCGTTAATGTGGATAAGTCTTGACGGAAAATGGCAATGCATTTTCGTTCCATTCTTATCGGTGTGAGTAACATGAGGTGTGAGTGAAGTTGTTGATAAGGTTCAATGCTACTTTCCTTTTGCATGGCATTCTGTAGCCTGAACAGGTGCAAATCTTTCTCATTGGACTCAGAGCATGAAGAACTCACATCATCATTGATTGATTCAATCATCTTTAATCGTTCAGTGTAGCATACATTATTATTGTTGTCCACAGCATCATACAATTTAAGTACTTCTGAAATTACTGGGTCAGTAGTGTAAGACATGATGTTGTATTATACACGGGATTTTACAAGTCTATGATTTAAACCGAGAAATATATTCTTTCGCGGGATTTTACAAAATCAAGAAGAAACCGTGATATAGAGACAAATAGAACGTGTTAAGATAACTGATGGATAGACACAATGATAGAAAATTGTGTGTTAGGTCTTATGGTTGTTTGTAGGATTAGCAGAGATATTGTTTGGTTGAGATTTGGATTGGTTTATGCACGATTTTTCAGAGAAATTTAGGTCAAAAAGCATAAAAACCTCAATAACTTCTGTTCGGAGCGGATTTAGGCCTCGAAGGTTGCCCTTTAGTTCATTCGGCGTGCCATTCTCCTCATTCTCACGGTCGTTTTGATGGGTAGAACGCTGAAAACGGAGTTACGGATCAAAAGTTATAGCCGTTTGAAGTTATGTCGGGAAAAGTCAACAAGTCGCTAGAGACAAGTCGCTATAAACCTTGAGAACAAGTCGCTAAGTCACCAAGTCGCTAAGAATCCTTGAACCAAGTTGCTAAGCACCAAGTCGCTAAGTATTATGACAACAAGTCGCTAAGCACCAAGTCGCTAGACACAGTTAAGTTGCTAAAGAACAACTCGCTAAGATCCAAGTCGCTAGTATCAAGTCGCTAATAATTTACACAACAACTCGCTAACATTTTTAAGAGTCCAATGGACTTGGGGTTTTGTGGGCTTGTTTATGACCTTAATATAGACCAAAATAAATTTACACAAAAGCTTATATACTGCTTAATCACAACTGCTTATTTACAAATCATTGGGCTTTAAGGCCCGTTAAGCTTTTTCATAGGTTTTCAAACTGTTGCGAGTGAGCTGAGCTTTTGGCTTGTAAAAGTTATCAAATGAGCTTGTTAGAGTAACTTATATGCATAGTCTGTTTGTTTAGTATATAAATAATTGAGTCAAGCCTTTTGTTTGGTAATGTGTGTGTTAGAACATAGTTTTACGAGGCCATTTCTAAGTGACAAAAACCGTTCTGTGAAGTGTATTAACTTAGGCAGTTTTATGATTTGTTTTCAAGTGAATGAGGAACGTGTTACAAATAGTGTTCATATGTTGTTGTATGTTAATAACAAGTGTACTAACTCATTTTTAGCCGTGTTAGGATGCAAGTGAGTATATGTGCTTGGTTTCTAGTTAACGAGAGATAGAAAATAAAAAGGAAAAGCTTGGCTAGATTATACGTTTTAGGGTGTATACTCGTCTGTGGACTTGGTGAGGGTGAGAGGGCGTTGCAAATCGTTTGTATGCACACCAAAGGCTTGAGTAAGATTCTTGTTTCGCTTGTACACGCTATTGATCATTAGGACTTGACCTTGTTCTCCTCGACTGAAAACAGGAAGCAAGAGGCTTGGGAGTGTTTTGTTTGTGAGATCTGAGTGTGTATATGAGATGAGGTTTGCATGGGTTGTATATGCACGTATAGGAGAAAAGTTGAGGGAGACACAAGGAATATAGGAAGTAGATAAAGAATAGGAACTAAGAGGGTCTTTGAGTACTTGCAACTTGTATACACAAGTGTTAGAGATGGGAAAACCTTTAGAAGGTGACTAAATGTGTTATAGGGTGTCACAAAGGTATGTTTGAAGTATTGGCAAGGTTTAGATATCACTTAGGATCAAGGTTTAAGCCTAGAAAAATATCAAAAGGGCTCATTTAGTTGTAAAACTCCAAAGGGTCCGAAATGACTTTTAACATGACCAAATGTGAGAGTAAAGGCACGTTTAGGTTTAGTGTGACATGTGAATGATAAATACACTTAGTAAACTCACTTGGAAAGGTTTAGGACATCTTAGAAATAGTTTGGAATGGTTTTGATCAAATTTGATACATTTAATAAATAAGTGATCACACTTAGCTTTGGTGTTCGTTTACTGTTCATACGATCGTATAAGATGTATATTTTAGTTGATCTTGATTCTTTGGAATGTGATTAAACGAGTGGTGCAATTTGTTACATATGTTGTGTGTCGAATTTCCAAGAAAACGATCCAAAGTAATCGTGTGTTGAGTCGTATATGTATTAATTAAGTGTGTTATTGGATTTGGGTTTGGGCTTAGGATATTAGTTTAGGCCTAAATGAAAAATAATTAAGGGTCCGTTTAGTGTGTAATTGGGTTTAATGATGGGCTTAAGTGTTAACAAGGCCCATTAGGTGTTATTGAATCCAAATTGGCATTTTAAGCCCAATAAGAGAAATGTGGGAACCGGGGGGGGGGGGGTTGTGAGTGTGTTCTGGTGATCAAAACATTATTAGGGTTCGTTTTGTACATGTTTAAAAGTATCATGGTACGTGTGTGAGCTTGTTCAAGGGAGTGTGTGAATCACATAACATATATTGATTCATTGTTGCACAGTATAAGCAAAAGTTTAAACTCTTGCCTAAAAATGGGTGTGTGAACAGTAATACATAATTAATCCTTGATTAACGTTTATTAATAACTGGGGGATTTTTACAGGATGTTACACAACCTACTTTTCGCAACCCACTTTTCTTTTGTAAACTGATCGCAATGCATCAGTACGTTGAAAAAGTACTCAAGGCTGTTGATTATCTCACCACTTGTTGAACTTAATCTAACCGTGATAAAAGGGTTGGAAAGTTCCCTGTTACAAAACTTATTCGAAAAGAACCAGGATGACGGGAGATCCATCAGGTTCTAACCCACCACCATCACCGACAAAAGAAATTGAGTTTGATGTTTCAGTGTCCGATGCTAACGTCAACTAATTATACCATATGTAGTATGCGTATGGAGGTGCTTCTTGGAATTTATGAAGTTTGGGATGCGAATATGCGATTGATCCGGGCTTAGAAGATCCCAAGAAGAATAACATTGTTAAAGGTTTATTGTTTCAATCAATACCAGAAGACCTGATTTTGCAAATAGGGAATTTAAAAACCGGGAAGGAGATGTGGGAAGCAATAAAAACCTGTAACCTAAGGGCTGATCATGTGAAGGAAGCGAGGCTTCAAACCTTAATTATAGAGTTTGAGAATCTAAAGATGTTAGATAGCGATAGTATAGACGCATATGCCACGGAGTTGTCGGGTATTGCTTCTAAGTCAACCACGCTTGGAGAAGTCATATCGAAACACAAACGGGTAAAGAAGTTTCTCACAAGTCTTCCTAGACGGTTTTCCCATATCGTGGCAGCCCTAGATCAGGTTTTAGACCTCAAAACAATGGGGGTTTGAGGATGTGGTTGGACGACTGAAAGCATATGAAGAAAGAGTCAAAGAAGAAGATAAAGCAAACGATGCCTAAAGAGAATTTGCTTTATGCTAGGACTGAATATTCCAACGGGAATAATAACTCAAGCAGAGGAAGAGGATGTGGTTCATACTCTCGAGGTCGTGGAGAAGGTAGTGGACGTGGCAACACTCACCATGGTCAACATGAATCCTCAAAAAACCGTGAAGATAATGAACAAAAGGGTAAACAACATGAGAAACGTGATCTCTCTCATATAAAGTGTTACCGTTGTGATGTGTATGGACACTTTGTTTCAAGATGCCCTGAATGAGACCAAAGCCACGAGGTTAACCTTAATGAGGCGCAAGAGAAAGATATGTATCATGAGGAAAATACGTTCTTTATGATGAACCATACTCAAGAAAAGATTTTCATGAATGAAGAAAAGTACACTCCACCAAAATGCTAGCCAAATACCGATGAAAACGATGTACGGTACCTTGACAACGGTGCAAGTAATCACATTACAGGTAATTACTCTTAATTTTTATGAATTAAATGAAAATATAACTGGACAGGTTAGGTTAGGAGATGGTTCGTGCGTGAGCATAAAGGAAAAAGGCTCGATTTTGTTCCAAGGTAAAACGGAGAACAAAAATTGTTGAATGATGTCTATTATATTCCCGTTCTTCGAAATAATGTGATAAGTCTCGGACAAGCGACAATATTCGGTTATGATATTTGTATCCGAGGTGATTTCTTAATCATGCGAGATAGTTGTGGAAGTTTACTTATAAAGGTCCCACGTAGTGCAAATCGCCTTTATAAAGCTCAAATAAATGTTGGTAAAGAAGATACAAACGAAGTGGGACGAGAATCAGATGAACAACAACCTATTATTGAATTCGATGAAGTATTCGCGCCGGTAGCTCGACTCGAGATTATACGACTCTTGATTGCTCTCGCAGTTGGGAAAGGATGGAAGATTCATTACTTGGATATGAAAACGGCTTTTCTAAATGGTGATCGAAAGGAGCTCGATAGTACTTTAAAATAGATAAGTTTTATACAATGTGTGCACGAAAATGCGATCTATAGAAAGGTTCCCAATGGAGAATTTATCATTGTTGCGGTTAATGTGAATGATTTATTCATGATTGGGATGAGCTTAGACCTCATAAATAAGTTCAAAAGGAGAATGGTGTCTCAATTTGAAATGTCGGGTCTTGGCGAGTTAACTTATTACTTAGGTAAGGAAGTCTCACAAGAAAAAGATTGCGTGGAGATGAAGCAAGAGAGATATGCAATGAAGATTTTGAAAGAAGCTGGTATGGAAGATCGCAATGCAACTTTATGTCCAATGGAACCGGGACTCAAGTTGTCAAAAGCAGAATATGAACCAGAAGTTGAAGCTACCCAATATCGAAATGTGGTGGGTTGCTTGCATTACCTCTTGCACACTTGTCCAGATTTGACTTACTCGGTTGGACTGGTTAGTCGATATATGCAAAGTCCAAGAGAATCACATGCCCGAGCTATCAAGCAAATCCTACGCTATTTTAAAGGTACGACTTCGTTTGGAATTAAATACAATCGTAGTAATGACATGAAATTGGTAGGATATAGTGATAGTAGTCATAATGTTGATATTGATGATGGACGAAGTACGATCGGACATATTTTCTATCTTGGTACATCACTCATTACATGGTGCTCACAAATCATTAAAATCTATCCTATATGGAAGAGGACTACTCCCTATTAGGATAAACTTAGATGAGTTGGACTAGCACTCTAACTTGTTCTTCTTGAATCTGGTAACACGCCTAAAGCCACATCCATACTCAGGAATTCGCCAACAAAGGCTCCCTCACGGGTTGACGGTATCGGCTTTGACTTTCATCTAAGAGTCAAGTTTAGATAGCTTAGTTTTCCTAGTTTATGTAGGTTATCCTCTCTTAAGGCTGAAATGTAGAACATATCCGAGTCCCGTGACTTCTTTATTCTAAAAAAAAATCACTTCATATTAAAAAATGTAAAGAAAACTCGGTCGAAAGTTAATCAAAAATGTCTCTCCATTGGAAAATAAAAGAAAAGTGTTCGTCATGATGGTGCAGTTTGTTTAGTTTAACGACTAACCGTTTATAATTTTGTACTTTCAAAACGAATCTTTAACTACTTGTTCTTATTGGTCCAATCCATTAAAAAAAAATCTCTTGCTGAGACTAAAAAAGTTTAAGAAATCAGTAAGGGTTGATTTGTCCAATCACCATGCTACTTGGGTTTCTTTACATAGTAAAAGTATCCGTTGTTGCTAGTTTATGAAAAGTTATAAGAAAAACATTTAAGTCTAAAATTTGAAATGTCATGTAAAAGTACCTAGTGGGTTTTGGTTATATGATCTCAAATTCTCAATGCTTATTAAAACTTTTACGATCATGGGACTTGATGCCCATGGCATCTCCATCACCCATCAAATTAGCTTCACATACAGCAAATCAGCGTCACGTCGCCTGCAACATCATCAACGCTCAAACTTTTATCTAAAAAAAAACTAGATTTTACTCATTAATAATAAAAGACACCCCTACCTTTTTGCCTCGTGACAGGTGTGGTGGCGTGGATGCCGCTCCACGCTGGCTGATGCCACTATTTGTGCTCTAGACAGACATACCCATGCTATGCTAGATGACCAAATTATTTAGTTGACACAAAAATGTGACATAAGTAGAAGTCCCATAATTGCACCTTTAGTCAAAACGAGTCTTAATTGGCATATGAAATAATATGATATGCTTTATAAATAAGTCAAACTAAATACATATAACATAACTACTGCAAAACCTCTGTATTATACAAAAACCAAATAATAAATGACACCCTCTTCTGCTCTAACCATATATATCTAAAACCAGTACTCTATATATATGAGAATGCTGGAGATCCCATCTACTACTGTAACAGCTTCAACAGTCAGAAAGTAAAGCCTCTTGCTGATGAAACCGACTCATCTCTACACGTATATTAATACCTTTAAGATGATTTGTGAAATCATAAGGAGCTCAATAAAGGGCTGCAGATTGTTTGATGCAGATGCTGAGTTCATCAAGGGAGGACTTGCACCAAAAGCTCCTAGTCCTGTTGGATCATTGTTTCCAATGCTAAACCCTGGTGTTGGAGATTGTATCCTGTAAAGTTCAGACCAACAAGATATAAGCTAAGCCCATATTCAATGTATAGCTTACTAAAATGACCAATTTTTTCCAAAAAAAATGTATTACCCTGGCATAGTGGATCCCGGAGATGATGTACCAGGTGGAGGCATAGTCGTTGGATTATAAGGTGCTTGTGTAGTTGGAGTTGTGGTCGTTGGTGCGGTGGTGGGTGTGGTTGAGGGTGTGGTAGGTGCTGTTGAGGAAGAAGAGGATGATGACGATGATGGGTAGACACATGAACCTGTGCCTGTATAATATCAGAATGGTCAGAGGTGTGCTATGAAACTGATCAATTGATACTGAATCAAGTAATTTATTCTAAAATGATACACAATAGAAAAACAGTGTTTGGATGCGCTTACGATGTTTATACTTTAATAGTAGGATACCAAATATATGAATGTTTGACAGATTCTTATTATTTGACAAATAAGAATAATTTGACCAAAAATGGTAATTTTTATCTAAAGAACAGAAGGTTTACAAAATGGAGAGTTTAGTCTCTTGAATTTATGCTCAAAGAAGTGTCAAATAAATAACTTTATATTGCCCTAAGAAATTAGTCCCGCTAAGAGTATTATTCGACCCATAACTTAAAGCTAATCCTAAGCACGATATTTTTATCCAAACATTATACTTGATAATCCTAGCACCCAACTGAATGATGAAATGGAAATGTAAAGCGAAATTGTCTTACTTGGATTGGTGGTGGTTACAGTAGCAGCTCCTCCAAAATCACAGCTTGTTGGGACCGGGTTCTTTTGGTAATAACTGTTAAAGGCATACGAAGCATGATTCTGAAGGGTGGCTGGTTCGTAACAACTTGAACCCTGCTGAATAGTGACACAATCAGCTCCACCAATCCCACATGCATAATCAAGAGCCGACTGCAGTGCTGCTTGTGATGCTCCATTCTTTGCTATGCACCAGCTCTGTCCTCGACCCACGGGAGCATTTCCTACAGATGGTGTTGTCACAGGGTTCCCTGTGGGCTGCCCTCCAGGGTTTGTAGTTGGTGTGGTCACAGGGTTCACCGTGGGCTGTCCTCCAGGATTTGTACTTGGGGTTGTAACTGGATTAGTGACAGGTGCAGGTGGGTTTACTGGATTTGTGACAGGAGTGGTAGTAGTAGGAACTGGTGACACACCACCAGGGTTAGCACCTGGAACCGTGACTATACCGGGTGCGGTATTAACTGCAGGGGCGGTGACTGGATTGGTGATTGGAGCTGAAGGTAAGGCTGTGGTTGGGGGATCAATGGAGTCAAATTCAGTCAGTTTATAGTGGAAATATTCGATGAGTGTTCTGTGAATAGAAGGAAATAATTGTTCTTTCTCTCTTTCAGCCTCTCTTCTCTCAAAGTCTTGTGACTTTTTGGCATGAGGAACGTCTGAGCTTCTAACTGTCAAAACAAGGGGAACACTTATATAATGGGAAGAAAAGTTGTTAATAGTAGCTCATTTCGTTATATTAATTCAGAACATATAAAGGTAGGAAGATCCTATATAATGACATAATTGAGCCGTTTACCAGCTAGGTAACAAAAAACACGTCATGTGGGTCGAATTTACAACTGTATAATTTTTCTGATATCGGTTACTAGTCATGCAATAAGACAAAACCACATTATCAAGTTAATTTAAAAGTTAGGAAAGGTTTAATGAAAAGTGAGCATAGTAAGCATCCCCGTCAAATGTATAAATTTATCAGATTACACAAGATGACGGATAAAAAAATGAGCAAGGATCATAAGATTTTCATTCATTTTTTCATGATGCTACTACCAGAAGTTTTGTGTTAATAGGGTTTTATTAATCAACTCTCGTTTATCCTCTTCAATCCTTATATATTGGGTTTGTTCTGTTCTGTTCATTTTCATTCCGGCTCGATTTGTAGATTAACCTGCAGCATAAACGTTGATTGCAGGGTTCATTTCATTTTTTTAATGACTTAGATTCAACAATAATTTTTTGGTCTCCTAATATGCTCATCTCACATCTTTATTCTTCTAGTGAAATTTTGATGAATCTTTGTTGATTAAGGAAAACAACTAAAGCAACCAATAACCATGTGTGTAAAAGATGATCACAAAAGTAGTCGGCTTGTATCAAATACTTCAAGTTCGAGCTTTTTCATTTCAAACTTTATCGACTTCGTGTACATATATAAACTCAAAATAAAAGATCGAGTGAGCTCATAAATTTGTTAGTCAAATTTATATCGAGTTTTGGTGTATATCTTGTTTAGTACAGATCAAGCATATGATGCAATGGAAGAAGGTTTTGATAGATATTTTATGCTTCCTGAATTCTTGAATCAAGAAAGAGTCTGACTGAAATTTTTTGAAGTATTTGAGCTACAATCTCAAAAGATGAGTCGCAGCGATATGAATAGCCTGCTAGCCATACATATTTGAGTTGAGCTCAAACCTAGACCATGTTGCTGCCTCATTCTTCGCACAAGTTTAAAAGTTTTAAGATCCATTACTAAACAGAAGTTGAATGGTTGGTTTGGGCCTTTCTGGCCCTAACCCTGTACTATGTCAAGTGCCAACACTCCTTAATCATTTTAGGTTGTATAAGATTAAAGCAAGCTATTATAGAAAACATAACCATAGCATAACCCTTGTCTTAAACATGGATAAACAGTTTATAGTTTTTTTATGGCAGTACCAAGCATAAATCTGTTTTCCTTGTAACCTAAACCATGCTTAACCCTCCTAATCTCAGTTCTCACTCTTTCACCAAATAATCTCCATGAAAATATATACAGATGAATTAATATATCAACCATTTGAGCATTCAGAAAGCAGAAATATATATATGTAACTAAATGAGTATAAAATCACTTACCTGAAGTGCATAAAAACACAACTAAGAAGAAGAAGAAGAAAAAGCAAGGATGTTTAGGCATGATTAAGTGGATGATGAGATGTGGATGGATTTGAGTGGGAAATGAATAAATGGGTCTCTTTTAAAAGACAGTGAGAAGAGTGATATAACAAAGATAACCATGGGAGACTGTGAGAAAAGTGATGATGATAAAGTAGGCTGAGCAGACAGAAAACAAAAAAAAGCAAAAGATGTTATTATGGTATGAATGTGGAGGGAAAATATTATGATAATATAAGAAACTAAAGTTATTACTTTGTCATGAAGACTATCAAAATGTATCAATGTTTTTTTCTTTTTCTTTTGCTTTTTCATTAGATCTTGTATTTAAATGAATCCATATATAGTGTCCTATGTGTTAATCATATCCTACTAGGATATCAAAAGGCTGTCAAAAAAGTAATTAAATTGATCGTTTATGTAAAACACTGTTATTTGGATATATCTAATGATGTGATGATAGGTGATAAATAAAACGAGGCGTAGCTTTTGCTTTTATAAAATGGCATAAGACGGCGTGACGGCATAACCACGCCTCACGTCCTTGCGAAGCATTTGCGGGGAGCCTTTTAGAACCATGTACGTGACACATACTCGAGAGATAATAAAAGTTCATTTTTAGTGTAATTGAGTTAATTCCATTCTGAAACACAAAGAAAGTTTTTAGGTTCAAATCTGATTTTCTTTAATCCAATGTAACATTTGATAAAGAAAGTTTATACAGATAAATCAAGTGATAAAAATTTGTTTAGACGTTGAATCTCTTGCTCCATTTATAGAAGACGTCTCGGAGAGGCATGGGCGATGGCTACTCCGAGCCCCAGGGATAGCGACATGTTTAGACGGACATGTAAGCACGGTTCACATCCTGATTATGATGTTTTATGTTCACACGATCGAGGCAGAAGAGAAGGTAATAAGTATTCAGACGGAGGACGAGATTTTGGATCTTGGACAGTTGTTTTCATGACCCGATATTCTGGGATTTAGGAATTAAATATTGCATGAAATAATATAAGGGTTAATAGACAAAGATGTCACTAAACTTTCAGAAATATTTGTCCTAAGTCACTAATGTTTGTATTCTGTCATCTAGGTCACTATACTTTACGTAACCGGTTATCGTGGATACCGATAGGGAAACAACCGGTTGTTACCGGTTATGGTATACTCGATAGTTTTGGCACATGTTATCTAAGGTACTAAACTTTGCGAAAAATTTGTCCTAAGTCACTAATGTTTCATTCCTGTCATCTAAGGTACTAAACTTTGCGAAAAATTTGTCTTAAGTCACTAATGAAAATTTTGTCCTAAGTCACGAGTTTTGTCCCATTTTTTACGTCCGTTTTTATACGTTTTTATGTTTTCATCCGTTTTTATACGTTTTTGTCCGTTTTTATATTGTTTTATACATTATTTATACGTTTTTTTCGTTTTCATCCGTTTTTATTCGTTTTCATCCGTTTTTATTCGTTTTAATCCTTTTTTATACGTTTTCGTCCGTTTTTCTTACATTTTCGCCTATTTTCTTATGTTTTCAAACATAAAAAAGGGACGTAAACGAATGAAACATAGAAAAACGGGCAAAAACAAAAGAAAAATGGACGAAAACGTAAAAAACAGACGAAAACGTATAAAAACGGATGAAAACGAATAAAAACGTATGAAAACGAATAAAAACGTATAAAAAATGTACAAAACCATATAAAAACGGACAAAAACGTATAAAAACGGATGAAAACATAAAAATGTATAAAAACGGACGTAAAAAATGGGAAAAAAACGGACGAAAACGTATAAAAACGGACAAAAGCGTAAAAAACGAACAAAAACGTATAAAAATGAATAAAAACGTATAAAATGTGTATAAAATCGTATAAAACGTAAAATTTTAAAGGTTCAGTAACATGTGCCACAACTCGTGACTTAGGAAAAAATTTTCATTAGTGACTTAGGACAAATTTTTAGCAAAGTTTAGTACCTTAGATGACAGGAATGAAACATTAGTGACTTAAGACAAATTTTTCGTAAAGTTTAGTGACTTGTTTGTATAGGTTTAGTTATGTATTGGCCACAACCGGTTACCAATCCTTCGAGTGACTAGGGTGACACTTATAAAAAGGTTTAGTAACATATGTGAAAAACCCGTGAAGTATAGTGACCTAGATGACAAAATACAAACATTAGTGACTTAGGACAAATTTTTTTGAAAGTTTAGTGACATCTTTGTCTATTAACCCATAATATAAAGTAGTTTTAATTTTGATTTTTATCATAATAGCTGAAAATCCATCTACTTGTCATTTGTTAACTTGTTGTAGGAGATTATAAAAATTATTTCACATGTTTATTTGGTAATATAATACACCTGGTCCAAAGTTCCCTCTATTTAACTTTCAAAAGCTACACACCCTCCTTTTAACATACAACTTTTTTCAATAGCATGTTCTAATTTTAAACATTTAGATATGTTTGTCTTCAATCTTTTATCTTATATATCAGCTCAAACATGATATTGAAATGCAAAACTAAACAGTAACACGGGTAAAAATATCACTAACAGAATTTATAAGAGTAACACAATTTTTTTAAAACTTTGATTCAAGCTATAGCCAAAAATATAATAACGTTGTTAATTTGTTATTATGTTAATTTAAATCCAATCTACCTTTTTAAACAAAAAGAAAAAGCATAGATAAGATGATGCATTAGATGATAATTTACAACCCAAAAGAGGTTCTTTAGCAAGGGACAACATACTAAAGTTGCCATATGATGACACACAAACACATGCAGATGCATGTACACTATACCATCCTTTTCAAATTACTTTCCTTGACATCCTTTTCAAAGTTAGAAAGGTTAAAAATGACTTATACCTTTCATAATCATCTGCAAATATTCTTCTTGTTATATATCACTAACGATTAGGTCAGTGAAGAAAGGATCAACGATTGATTCTTTTGCAGACTTGTAGCCATTTAGACGCTTCTTTAGAGAACGTAACTCCCTCTCGTCTCTAGAAGTTCGATCCTATCATATATAAACATATTATTACATTACAATCATGATATATGGGATATAGGAGATACGAGTTGACAAAATGAAAATTTATGAGTAAACCATCCCCGTTGCGCTAAGGGTCAAAAAGCCAAGGCTGATGCATGGCTTGAAATTTTGACATTATATGTGGGATAATGGGTAAATATGAAGTTCACTGTCTTATGGATATGAGAATTGGAGAAAAATGGGAGATTTATTCTTTGACAAAAAAGAAAGAAATGATGATCCATTATTTGTAAAATAAGAAACAAAAGATAAAAATCGAAAACAAACTTAGAGTTCTTATAACTACAGAAAAGAGGAAAATAGAAAGGAGACAAGTCAAATTTTGAATACGTTAGACTGAGATGGTTTTAGCTGAATTAGTTTTAAATTTGTATCTACACACATTAAGGACTTACATAAACTTTTTTCAGCAGCAAAATGTCAACTAGGTATTGCAACCACAGCACGTTCGTCTTCGGGAAACTGTATGATCAGATAGAAGAATATGCACTTAGGCCGTTATACTTTTTGTTAAACATCATATCTATACAGAACTAGTTACTTCCAGTTACCATACCTTCCCTCCCAGCAATCTTCAGTAACTTCTTTCATTTTCCTATATGTTTCCGACTGCACACAACATGAAAGAATACAAACTCAATGACACTTGCCACTTTGCCGGTAAAGAACTTAGAGATGACAAGATTGGTACTTTGGTAGGCCGGGTATCAGGTCAAAATGAGCCATTTTATAGTCAGGTCAGACCATCCGCTTGGGTTGGGTTGGGTTGGGTTGACAGCAAACACCTTTTTGTCCATTTACAGTTAAGAGAAAATTATGCTTTAACTATTCTAAAAGACAGTATAATTCCATTAAAATATTAATTACTGAATAAGATGATATAAGATGTATGCATCAAATATAGCCTTTGGGACTCTTCCAACCCGAACCCTTTTGGATATTTCCTTAATTGACTTGTAAAAGGTAAAACAAAAACATAAACAAATTAACCCATAAATAGGTATATGGGTCGAAATTGCTATCGTTCTTCCTTTTCTTCTTATCGTAAATTATGTTTCATATTTACCTGTTTATCTCCTTTGGGGCCTTCAAATAGTCCTGGATCCAAGGAGAGATCAAGAAAAAGAATATCTTCGCCTGCCAAAACGAAATAGATGTTCTATATATCAGATAGAGCACATCACTTGAACCTCAAGAAATTATATGACAAATGTGTACCGGTATTGATCCTTGAGAGTGTAAAATCGATGATTGATGCCACCAGTCCATATGTCTTGATATGCATTTTCTTCCCATCAAGAATGAAATGCAATGTTTCAGAGCTTTTACGGCTCAACAGGATGTTCCCCCTGCATGTGTAAAAACAATTGACAAAACACTCAATACATCAGGATCATCCTCCAACCACAAATTACAACTGAAAGCAAATAACTGAAGTTACTAAACCAGTGCAAATCCCTGTGCTCAAATTCAAAAGCAGCTTCTGCCACTGCCAAAGCAACAGTAACCTGAATACATGATGAACTATCCTTTAGAACAGAATTAGCATCTTAAGAATTTCCATATAGATAGAGGTAAAGGGAATAAGATGAGTGGGTTGACCGGGTTCGTTTACTGGTCAACCAGGTTCATGTTGAAACGCGTCATTTCTATTACACGTCAGAACAGCCTGGTAGTGTTGAGTAAGTGTTGAGTAAACCATAAACACCTTTTTGTTCACAATGTGCTAATCATGATTACAAAATATATATTAATCTAGAATTTTGTATTGTCAGTTTAAAAGCACCCATAGCTATTTCCAATTTTGGTGTTTGACCCTTCGGAAATAAAACACAACCCAAATGGAACCTTCCATAAGTAAATGGGTCAAAATTAGGGTAGGGGTTAAAGAATTTAATTGCAGGAAACATACTTGAACTAGCAAACTTCGTGCATCGTTGAAGCTGAGAAGTACAAAGCTCTCAAGATCTTGCCCACCATGTTCTTGAACAAACACAACAAAACGCTGAGGAAAAAGTGTAGGATTGTTAGATATGAAAGCAGCCTGATCAAAAAAAACTTTTCAAAATAGTAAATGAATCATCACACTCTGCAACCTGCTTCTCAGCAAACTCTGCAGGATGATCATTCTCGGAAATATGCTTCTTATCCCATTGTTCCCATGCTCTTATCATGGAATCATCATAAGTGCCATCACATACCCTTAAACTGCACAAAAGAGGCATAGGGAATCAAATGTAAGCAGTTAAACAATTCTGAATTTAAACCATATTTGTTGCAATTGCATAGCTCACATAATGGACAAAACAATCCGACAGAAGATTGCTCATAAACACGAAACAGCCACAAAATGTAATAACCACTAAATGGCGGCAAAATGATATATATTAGAGGTAGCTGGTCAAATATAGTAGTTTTCGTCTGGGGATGACAAGGTTAACCCACAACATATTTTGCATAAAACCCTTTACTTTTTCATATTTGACTAGGGTATGAATTATAAAAATTATATAACTTCAAACGAGCTATAATTTTTTAACAAAATGATTTCACCCATTTTACTTTTAGTACTTTGTTCGATATTACCCAGATAACTGATTAGCGATAAAAGATAACCCGAATAAGTAATAGACCAAAAGTACCACCAATACAAAAAGTTTAAGTCAAACAAGGCTTAACTAGGACGATCCACTTATACGATACCTATATCAACTTAAATTCAGTGGTTATTGATCAGACAATTTATTTATGCAACTTCTTGGTCATCAGAGCAAAATTATAGAGGTTTGGTGTATGCAGCTAAAAGCACAATAACCGTCTACAAGTGAGAGAGAAAGTGCAGCGTGTTGGGATAGTTACTATAACTCTGAAAATCCCATAACTAATACATGATAACTATTTCATATGCAGTTGAAACTAACCTTAAATTGGTTTCCAGACTTTAAAATTGTCTTCTTTATTTGTTGTAGATTTTGAATAGTGTTTTTATAAAAACATGTATATTACTAAAATTATGTGTAACATTCTTACTTCAAGAATGGTGTCTCCTGCAGACTACAGTATTACTGAAAAATATAGGGAGCCTGAAATCCAAACCCATACCGAAGGCAGAAGTTGGCTTATGGTGTGATGCTTTGTAATATCTAACAAACCAGCACAAGGTCTGACGGTTTTCGCTTAACAGGCTTAATACCTGTGTGTATGGGTTGGATCATTTACAATATCAAACTACTCATCATTTATGTGAATCAAATACACTAGAAATTATCTGATGTTCTGAACAAGAGTGAAAATCGCCAAAAAGAATGAACATGTGACCATTCCTACATAAAAAAGAGAGTAAAGGAAGACTTGCCTTAACGTCTGTATGAATGTAGGACAAACATTATGAACATGATTGTCATTTCCCCTTAACTGATTTAGGGTCAGCGAAAGCATAACTTCCTCAAGTAATTCTTCAGCTTTCTATTGCATAATAAAAAACACAAGGAATCAGTAAAACCAACACCCACCGCCAAATGCAAGTCATTATCGTTTTATCAAAAACACTTGCATTCTCAATCAATATTTCAATTTGAGAGTAAAACTGGCAAGAAGTTCTATACAGAAGCAAGAACACCATTTCAGCATTGTTGCTTTGTCATAATGTAAACCTAGCCTAGCAACACCTTAACTCTTACACCTGATTTAAATATAAGAAATTGCAATTTGAAGTCAAAAAGTAACTACCCAAACTATAATATATTAAGAGCTTTAGAAGTACCTTCTGAATTTCCCCATTCACTAACGAGTCACCATCAAACGGAACAACTTTGCAAACAGTTTCACCAGCGACGAAAACTTCCCCATACGTACCTTCACCTACCTTAACAATACTTCGGAGGTCGCTGCATTCACAAGAGAGCCATTTATTAAATCTAAATAGTGTGTTCTAATAATAAAAAATAAAAAATAAACAATACATATATATTTAGTAGGCTAAGAGCATATGAACTAATGCCATCATCGGCACTGTAAAAAAGAACCAACCAATACTCAGAGAGCACAACTGAAAACGTTGATGGAGAAGACTGCCCACAAACTGCTAACAGTGCTGATAATGGATCCCATCGTAGCTCATCCAATAAAGAATCCCGTGATGATAAAGAGAGATTACGGATTGCATATTCGATATCCTCGGAATCCTTTTCATCCGTGGTCCCTATTTCTTCAATTCTCTTAGTCAAAGAGGTCTCGACACTTGAATTAAATTTATTTTGGGTGGATTTGACACCTCCGGAAATTGTTTCAAAAGACGTTTTCAAGCTTGTGAAATCCAGAACACCATCACGAACAAAATCCCTGGATAGGCTCGGAGTTTCAAGAATCCTGGAAAGGGACGCAGAGGGTCCGCAACTGCGATTTTGATCCAAGGTATATAACCACTTCCTTAAAACCGAGGATAGATGTGATGGAGCAACATGAATGTTTTCCGAGCCCATCACCCACGTCTTCTTCTGAGGTGAAGGGCTTTCCTCTATGAGTTCAAAAGCATCAACTTCTTGAAAGTATGCTAGTTCCTTTTCATAATTTTGAGGTGGTGCACCTTTTGCCTATTCAATGAATATAGAATTTATAAAGATGGTCACGTATGGATACATTAGAAAGAAAGAAAAAAAAGTTGAATACAACAGTAACAAGTAAGAGAATGGTACTCTGGCAAGGGGAGGTTTTTGTTTCCTTATGCGCTTCTCCTTTTCTGGTACACACGCAGCAACAGCAATACTTGTTCGCCCTCTACAAATCATACAATAAGGTTAAAAGCTTTTGCTAACCCGATTGGGTAAAAGCAAACAATACATAAACATGAAAAAGAGTTTTTTTTTTAGAAAAAGAAACCTGGTGAAGAGTGAACGGTTCCAGCTAACATGTTTTCCAGGAGCTAAACTCACTCGATTATTATTCTTTTTCGTCAGACTACAGCTCGCCTCCTTCCTGTAGAGGTGGAATATTCATCATATTAATACGAATGGGGTGTTTTTGGCGTAAGCACACTCAAGTGCAGCATTTTAGGATATATTTTTAAAAAATTCAAATATAAAAGGTTTTAGGTTAAAACAAACAAGATGACTTAATTTAAACTGAAACAAACAATTGAAAAATGACAAACGTGGTGGATGAATCTTTGCGTCTGTAAACAACGGCGCTGGTTTTATCAGCAGCAACAGATGATTCAGTTGCTATGATTTCTGACCACAAATCAACATCTCCCTTCTTCTTATTATTATAACCTATAATCAAAACAATGATAAAATTAGTTAGTTTGATAGATAGATAGATAGGTAATAAAAAAATAATAATAATAAGTGATTTGTTTACCTGCACGGGAACTCATATTTGTGATTCAAATTAGAGGGTTTAATTAACCCAAGAGTGGAGTTGTGTCAGAAATGAAATGAAATGGTGTATTTGAATCCAATTTCAACCTTGGGCTGGGCGGGAACTAAACACCTCTGCTTCAAATCAAAGGAACCCATTTGTACAGCTCATATTTTTCTACACTAAGCACACAAAAAGGACGGCGGGACCCACGAAAAAGGACATCCGGCCCACATATTTTACTTGAAAAGTGTATTTTTTGCGGGTGCAGACATCCTTTTTCATGGGTCCCGGCGTACTTTTTGTGTGCTTAACATGTGCCCCGGGGCACATGTTAGAAAAACCCTTTTTATATAGAGTATGTCCCTAAATTTTTTTATTTTTGCGAAAAATGTCTTTCAAAAAAAAATTTACAAAAAATGTCCATAACGTTTTATTTTTTTGCGAGTTTTGTCCTTGAACCGTTACTGTAGTTGCAAATTCAGGATTTTTGCTAACGCTCGTTACTAAATCCCGTTAGTTAGTCCCCACCTGCATTGCATGTGAGGGTAATTTTCTTAATTCACTATTCTCACCTTTAACACCCACCTACTACCCCCTGGCACGATAATCGACGAGGATATTTTTCGCAAACAAACTTAGGCTATGTTTGGCGCAGAGCTTTTTGAAGCTTTTTGGAGCGATGAGCGGTGAGCAGTGAGCTTTTTTATTTTTAGTGTTCGTTTGGCAAAGGAGCGGTGAGCTTTGCTATTTTTTAGGAAAGCTCATTTTTCCAATGCTTCTTTAAGAAGCTGTGAGCGGTGAGCACTGAGCTGTGACTACAGCTCACAGCTCACTGCTACTGTTCACTGCTACTGCTCACATCTACTTTTGCCAAACATAGCCTTAGTCGCGTATAACCCGATCAAATCACACACACAAACACATTTTATCTTCCTTCAACCGATCAAATCAGACACCTACAAACGCATACCATCGGAACTTAGCAGGCGTGCAAAATCAATCAACACACATAGCAGGTAAGAATATTTACTTTTTTTTTATTTCATTTAAACGTTATTTGTGTTAATCTTAATCGTTAATGCGGTAAAAATGTATGGCAATCAATTTGTGTACGCGATGGACGATGCTGATGAGCTTTTGGATGAATTTGTAAGTTAACACCATATATATGAATATTTTAAGTGTTATTTCAGTAAGAAACTAGTTTTTAAGAAATTCATAATGTTTAAAATTTAATTTTGACATACAACAACTGCATAAGGACTACGTTTTAGGAGGTTCCTATCATGGCAATCGTTCTATTTACCTGGTTAATTATACGGCCGTTAGATGGAAAGTCAGTGTTAAGAGAGTGTTAGAGTTAGTCTGTGGGGTTAAAGGACCTAGGTGGAATGATTTTTGTATGCACAACCTCACGCCATGTGGTGTTAGTTACATACATTTTGTAGAAGAGGGTGAGGACGTCTTTTATGTAACTTGCTACAGTGAGAATGGGAAGGAATTTCACAATTATGAACCAGGAAGCGCTATGTTTTGGCGATGTTTAGTGCTAGTTACATACAGATCTCTTTATATACAATCATTGCCAAAAGATTTTCTAAGATATCTCAATGGTCCAACCCTTATAGAGTCATTCATGGTTACTAGTAACACCATTGAGTACGAAGTAATGGTGGAAAGTTCAAAAGATGTGTATGGTCGATATGTACACTTGTTCTTGTATGGGTTTGGTTGGGTGAAATTGGTTGAAGACTTGAAAATGGAAGTTGGTCAGTGGTTGGTGTTTACTCAGGTTGTTCCGAGTAGGGAGTATAATGTCATGTTGTTTGAATCTGATGCAGTGGAAACATACTCCTCTAACATAGCCATGAATGCCCTTTGTCACGAAGGACATGAATATGGTATGTTTTTCTTTATTAATTTTAACTACATCGAGTATATGATATGAGTGTAACATTTTGTATTATCTGTAACTAATTTTGTATTATTAATTTCAGATTTTGATGTCCGTCGGATGAACTAGATGTGTAACTGGACGTTTCACACTGTCCATGATCAAGAAGAAATGGCGTTTTACAGAAAGATGACTGCAACTTTCTGGAAAGATGGACGACCTTGTAAGTGTATTATAAGTTTGCTAATTTGTTAAATTGTTAGGCTTAATATTATTGTGGATGTTGGTTTATTGATAATTGGAGAGAAAATATTATGGAGGGAAAAACTGTTGTATTTCACATTAACTGAGAATGGTAAACTACAATTACAATGAGATTACAAAGTAAACAACTATCAAACTATCAAGAATAGCATCTGTCACATCCTTTTACAATCTCTGTGAACCTTTAGATGAAGATGTAGCTTTTTAGGTTGTTGTAGCTTCGACATAGAGTTAATATGGTTGGCTTTATGCTTTGCTTCCTATGTTCCATGTCTTCTTTTGTCATTAGCTTGAGCTTGAGCTTGAGCTTTAGCTGCTATACTTCCTTTATGGTTGATGTGGTCCTCTATTTTGTTCTGTGTTTTTGGCCTTTTTGGGAAGCAGTAGTGACAGAGTTGCTTAATCAAATATATAATTGTCATTTGTCTGAGATATTGTATGTCTGATAGAATGATTGATAGATCAGAATGTCTGATAGAATCACCCAAAAAAACTAATGCTAACTTTTATATATTTTTAAATAGTATGTACCATCAAAAATTGTGAAGAAGTTCAACTTGTATGGGTTCTCTCTTGTTGTTGTGAAGCACCAAAGGGTAAAGAAAGTGTTTGAAGTATGTGAGAGAACAATGATAGTAGGTCCATCAAAGTTGAAGAGGAGTGTGGCAATTGTTTCATCACTTAGTTTCAGGGAGTTGAAGGACGAAGCTCTCCAGGTAAGATGGTCTAGTTCTTTCTCACAAATGAAACAAACAGGACAGAAGGAATGTTAAGGTTTGATGTGTGTTGATGGGTGTTGATGATGGTTTAATGTGGTCCTCTATATTTGTGTTCTGGAATGGTAGTTGGTGGAGGAGACAATTGTCTTTGATCGAATATGTGTTAGGATACAATATGTCCAGTTAGTTGTTTAAATTTGTTTGTAAGTTGGATGAATTTTTTGTAAGTTGTTGATGCTTTGAATATACTATATGTAGCTTGCTATGAATTTTTATCAGTAATTTTTGTAAATGGTGTCTATTTGAATGTGTGGTTGATGTAGTTTATCTGCATAACTTTAGGTTTTCAACAGGATTGTTGGATGAATTTGTGTTCTATCAACTCTTGTCTATGTGGGTGATGCAATGTAGCAGGTTGTATTGATGTATTCCAAGTTTTATTGATATATTACCAATTGACATTGTATGACTTATGTAAGTCAAACATTTGTTCATTGCAGATTCATTAATGCAGGTTGTTTTCTTTCCATTTGTCATACTTTTGAAAGTGAAACTAACTGAGACTTAAGCCATATTGAAGGAAAGGTTGTTAGATTCTCATTAACTGGAAATGCGAATACAGAGCTCTATTCATAGAGTTAAAAGTCGAACATCAAAAGTCAACTACACTACATCTTGCACATTTGTACTTGTACATTACATCATGATTATTGCATTACAAACAACATAAAAGCAACAACCAAAGCCATTACAACAACACATTTCCTATAAAACACTAAACTGGATTTGCTTTCTTTCAATTCTATTTGCAGAAGTAACACTTGGTTTTGCAAAGTTGACTTTTGAAAGTCAAAATCCCTTTTCGAGTCTCTTAGTTTTTTTTTATTCAAACTGCATTTGTCTCTTTTCCATTCTTTATCCTTTTTGAATCAACTTGTACACTTCTTGTTTGTAGTATTGATTTGGTAATTCAGGATCAAGCCAGTAAAAGGTGCCACATTTTGAACCCTACATGTTTAGACATATTAGCAGATACCCGAATCATAAACAAAGTAAAAATCACTTACATTATAAAAAATTATGCAGCCTAGAAAACGTCTTAAAGGATGATAGATGGTTCGTGATTATTGTTGAATAACGGGTTCTTCATGTTCGCAATGGGTAGGTGGTGGAGGACGATGACTTCGAACAGAAGATTATGATGAAGCCATTTCGATTCAATGAGTTATTTTAAGGTTTATGTAGGGTTTGGACGAGTGTTTGAATTGGGATGAAGATAAAAGAGGACTTTTTCTGTTGACTACTAAACGTTAAGATACTGATCGTGGCACGTGAAGCTAAGATATGGCCCATTTTAGTCAAACCAAATACTTAAGTCAGGGGACATAATTTGCAATTGTGCAAGTGAATGCAAAAACCCTAAACTTCGCACTTGTGTCTACCCAATAGTTGCACAACCCATGTTTTCCTGCTCTAATCCTCACACACTCCTCTACTACAAACCAAAAGTCGATCATCTTTCACACGATTTCGTACAATGGCAGACAAGGACTGAATAAATTTCGAGTTAACCGATGCTATGATAGCGTTTGTTCAGGCTAAATATGGGGACACTTGGAAGAAATGGATGAAATTTCTGATTAGATTCTTGAAGACTTATGGGAATACGCGCACAAAGAACCTTAGGTCGTGAAAGGTTAGTGTATTCTTTTTCATTGTACTGATTTGTGTGTATTACACATTTAGTCTACAAATGTTCATTGTTATGTATTAACCCCCTTTTTCAATTATCATAATATGTTAATGGTCTGCCTAATACGATGATGCCAACCTGTAGATGATAAGGGAAATGGGAAACTTGATGAGGGTTGTGAAGATCCTAAAAACATGAATAAGGGTAAGGGGAAACTTGATGAGGGTTGTGAAGATCTTCAAAACATGAATAAGGGAAAGGGGAAACTTGATGAGGGCTGTAAAGATACTAAAAACGGAATTAAGGTCAATGCAAAACTGGAAGATCATGAAAAAAGGATAGAGTATCTAGAAAAAAGGGACTATGGTCGATGCAAAACTTGAAGCTCTTGAAAAAAGGATAGCGTTTCTTGAAAACAGGTGTGTTAGGGCAAACCAACAAAAGATAGGGATGGGGAATAAAGGTATGCATCGTGTTTTAAAAGTGATTGCCATATAATCCAATAATGAGGATGAAGAAATGGACATATCATCCAATAATGACGATGTCATGCAATGTATAAACAATTTCCATATTTTCGTTTTCTGTCTAATGTGTAATTTTTGGAAATTTTTAGAATTCTTAATTTTTCCAGAAATCTACAAACATCCATTTCACAAGCATTATATCTTTACTTGCTTTCTAGTGTAGTTTTTTCTTTATATAGTTTTTACCGTCGATTTTACGAGAGGTTTTGTCTCCGTTTTCTTATAAAGTGTGCATGTTATATTGGACAAGAAGATGAAGTGCATGATAGAAGCAACAATTATTACTTGCTCATTCTTCTTTGAGAAGGATTTAACTGCAATTTCACACATATCCTACCGAGCTAATCAGGGGAGTATTAGTTTCTCTCTTTTATTTTACCTTTCTCTATCATTACTTTGATACTTTCGGGGAACATTGGGGACAATGTTCAGTATAAGTGTAGGGAGGAAGAATAAAACGGGAACTTAGAAACTATTCACTCACTTGATTTTGACTTTTCCTTTAGAAAATTGTGTAATAAACTATGAGAAATATTTATTAGGGTAATTTTAGCACCAAATTTAAAAATTTTCATGGCATTTACGAGTAAAACTTTAGTCTTAATAAAGCGTCTCATGGATAGAGTTATATGACTAGCACAAAAATCGTATACCACTCAAATTCCACCCCAATAATGTGAGGTTCACCTCTAGATCTTTAGGAATAAAATCATTCATCTTTAATGCTTAGTGAGTGTACCGGTAGTATAATAGATTCTAGAACTTGTTTTGTTATGCATTTCGCGATCGCTAGTGAGACTACATTCGTGTAGTTAGGATTAACTAAATGATAAGAGGCATTAGGATAACCTTGTTTTAAACATGTAATTTAATTACGTCAACCACATCAGTTGAGTAATTTTCCCCATACCCTTGCGATGTACTCATCTTTAGTATACGGTACCCCTAGTTAACCCCTCAGAGCCTATCTTTTCGCGGTTCTCGTGATGTTCCATTTTCTGGAATATTAATGAAGAGCATTGTTTACAATCAACCCCCAAATGTTACACCCAAATCGCCTTAGCCCACCTTGTATGCACTCATCTTTAGTGCATTATTGTAATTATTGATTAAACCCTTAGTTCAATTATCTAGTTACTTGCATGGTTGCTAAGTCGAGTCATTTCTTTTGTATACAGTTTTGGGACAATTGGGACTCATGGGTTAAAGTAGTATTTTATGGAGTAACGGGAAGGAACGTTAAATTCAAATTCCCTTTGTCTATGTAATTAAGTACTTCAAGTGTTTTGATCTTTTCAATTCGGGTCAATTATTGTTAGTGAAATAAAAACTCAAATGTAGGAATGCTCTTATAAATCCCTTTATATTGATGTTATCTTAGAGGATGGTAGGGTAAAAATGTATGAAAAAAAGAGAGAAAAACATACGGACTACCATCCTACATCTATCTTTTATGTTTTATGTTTATGTTTTGATTTTATTTCATGTTGTTATTTAGTGTTAGTGAGTCGAGTCTTGGCTTAGCAACATCGCGTTTTACATGCATGTAACTTAGATTTTTGACTTGCCACCACTAAAAATTCCCCACATCCAACAAAACCCTTTTATTCCCTACCCAAAGCCTAACATTATAACCCTTTGTAAAGACCTCTTAGATAGTTATTTCTATGTGCTTACGCTAAAGCGGTGGAGGTTTGATCTATTCTCAAGCCTATGGTAATCTATGTGCTCTGACAGGTAGAGAGTGTTTATCTTCCATTTCCTTATTGTTATATTTCATATACACCCGAGAGATGAGAGAATGCAAACACCAATTGTGAGGTGCTAGTGTATAATTTACGTGCTTGTTTTGACTATTGTAGCACTTATACTTGTTGTAGATTGTTTTAAACAAATGCTGAATGACCCATAACTCATAAATTTATTAGCCAAAAGCACTTTTACTTGAGGACAAACAAATTCCATGTGTAGGGATATTTGATAAGGATTTAAAACATACGTTTTATGGGGTCATTTAAGCCCTAAATCGTTACATTTTATATCCGTTACTGCTAAAAATCGTTCCTTTTCACATTTTAGGTCTTTTGGAAGTAAAATGCTGGAATGAAACATTTTTGGATGAAAAGGAGCGAAAACATGAAGAAAACGACAGAATCAAGAAAATAAGGCAATTTCAGAAGTCTGACGGCGTCCTAACTCCAAGGGAGACGCCGTCGCCTACAGGGCGTTCTAAAAACTCTCAAGCGACGGCTCATAACTTATTTTGGTCTTAACAAGTGACGGCGTCACGCCTTATTTCAAAAGGTCGCCACTCTTTCATTCTACACCAGACGACCAAGACTTTCCCAAGACGACGTCCAAAAGCAACCCAGACGGCGTCACTACTTTATACCTGACGCCGTCCCATTGATGACTTGGCAAAGACGAAACGCTAATGACGCCGATCAAATGGCGTCACCATCAAAAGGAAACGCTGTCGCAAATGTAAATTCTATATACAGACTTCGAATTTTCTGCTTTTTGTGTGCGTTATTTTGGATAGCAAACCATAGTTCGTTTAAGGTCCGACTTGGACAGTATTTTAGGGTTCCAACCCCTCTTTTACACTTAAAGGTAAGTTTGTTTATCAAATTTATCACCATGTTTCATCTATGTTTGATTGTTTGTTTGTGTTCTTGCTTATCTATCATATGTAACTAAATTAATTAGTGTTTGCTTATATCCAATGAAACCTAGTTATTGACTATTGTTAGGTTGTCTCTTGTTCTAATTGGTAGACGCTAGAATAAGGAAAACTGTTTTATTCTTTAATTATTGCGAGCTTGAACATCCTAAATAGCACAAAGCCTTAGAGTGCACTTTAGGCTCTCGTTGTGTTTATTGCGTAAGTTGTAGCTTAAGGATAATAAGATATTCGGGAGAGATACTTCGGTACTTGGCGATCCCGGGTGTTCTAAATGAAAGTTACGATTCATAGAATTGGGGAATTAGGCACCACCCTATGACTACCACGGAATACAACGCATCAATTAGGACAAGAATGTGACAATTCAACCGACCAATAACATATAACTAGGGAGTAAGAAAATCTAAGTGAACACGCTTTTAATTATCATAATAAACACACTCCTACAACCCATAGTTTTTACTTTCATTTAGTTTAATTAATTTTAATTGAATTTGTTAAGTAGTTTAGTTGGTAAATTACCAAATTCCCACTCTTCAAACCCCGAGATTTTACTTGCTTTCATAAAAAATATAAAAAGACTAAAAATAATCATCCTCACCTCACCTTTTCGTCATACATCTCTACTAGCATCTCTATTCCCTTAGAGAACGATCAACCCCTGGGCTTGCCCATACTACACTGCAATGATTAGGTACACTGCCTAGTGGGTTGTAAAGCTTGCTCACGGAAAAGGAAGTCTTTCTACCCTGAACCACACATCAACTAGCTTTAAGAATTGTGATGTGCTCAACCGTGTGGAAGTTTTAAAATTTATAAACACGATTTATCCGGGTAATTACTTTAACACATACGAGCAAGTATACTCATTCGTGATAGCAAAGGTGGGTAAGTCGAGATCGTCCCAAGGGATTTGCGTTTAATTTGTTAAAATGTTTGAGACAAGAAAGCTTGTCAAGGCTTCCTTCAAAGTGATGCTTTTATAATATCCAAATTAAAGAAACATATACTTGTGTGAAGTCCATAGTCAATTATAAAGAGTGTTCATGAAAGCTTGGTGTAAACTTTATGCAATGCACAAATCATAAGAAAATGATTTCCAATCCATGGTTTATGTTTGGAAAATCATTTTAAGAATAAAAACACATAGGTAATCCTTTCGGTCCTTAGCCCAATGATTATTCTTTAGAAAATCCATTTGTTTGTAAAAGATTCTTATTCAACTTGTTCCTACGACTCGTTCGACCTTTTCGTGATGAAATCGTTTCTAGTCTTGTTTTAACAAGTAAATATGATGAGTGTCAATCATCATATCCCCATACTAGTTTGTCACTAACGTTTTGGAATAAAACATAAGAGAAATCCTTTCGGTCTTTTATCTTGAAAATGTTTTACCAACAAATCAAACAAGACTAGTAGTTTTTCCAACAAACTCATTAAACAAGATCATTTACATGCATCACATATAAGAACACTCCTACAATTGCCTACATCCTTACACACAAGTATATTCAAGAATTACTCCATTAAAACCATAACATAACACAAGTAGTAACCATGTAATTCATATAATTCAATAGAATAGAGATTCATGACAAAGTTCATAAGAATACCTAAACTTCGGATTACAAGAACTAGAAAATTGTGGAACTATAGCAACCACATGCCTCCAATCGTCTTAGACTACCCGTACAACTCCAATATGACTTCCAAATGGTTGAGAATTGTTCTCACCACACTCCTGGACATTTTACAGATGAAATAAGACTTTTGGGATGAATAAAATTGGTTGGTAATAGTCTTGGTGTAAGCCTATTACTCTTCTGGGTGTGTCACACTAAACTACTAAGTATAGGTGCATTATATAGCTAGGAACCCTTTACCAACAAGCCAAAAACGTCCACAATGAGTTAATAACTAGAAATGATCGGACTCCCATGATTAATAGAAGTTATGGCATCAATAAATGAGAGAAAGGGTAACTGCATCATCTCCAACCGGATTGGTTACGACGCAGCCGATCCGATTGCATTTTGACCATTCCCCAGCCGATCCGGTTGCGGGCTCTGACCGATCGGCTGGGAGCCTCCGTACAACCTATTTTGACTTTCTTTGACTTTTCTTGATTCGTGCCTTTTCCTTGCTTTCGATGCTGATTTCCAAGATGAAACTTGATATTTATTTGACGTAGATACTTAGAAATCCTTATGCCTCCAATCATCGAGTCCTTGAGCTTCCTCACCTATCTCTCTTCCTCGGGAATGATCCAAATGTGCATGAAATCGTCATTTCTTCACCTTTTATGATACCTGGCTACATTCACATACAAATACGCTTCTTTTGCACTTTTGCAACAATTATGTGTAAATATAACCGATTATCATACACAAAACTAATAATAACGCTACTAAAAACATGCTCATTTTGAGCGTTATCAAATTCCCCCATACTTAAGTTCTACTCGCCCTCGAGTAGGTCTAGCATTTATGAAAATCTATTTCAATGGTCTCAACACTGTGTGTTGGAATCACTCCTAAACAGTATTTCAAGTATTTATATTTCATATGTAATAGGTAGCTTTGTTATGGCCTTTATGTTTGATTAAGGTCAAGCTTATGTAGAAGGCCCATAAGCTTGATCCAAGCCCAATAAGGAATAGGGAAGGAGAGGGAGTGTTGCCCTAGCTCCTTGCCTATAAATACATTGTAATAACCTTCATTTGAAGGTTGGTTGTTCAAGTTATTCTCTTTCACTACACTCTACGCATAACCGGTCATACTATTACGTGTGTGTGTGTGTTTAGCTTGTTCATCCGCCTTCATCTCTTTCTCTATAAGCTTGTGTTGTAAAACTAGTGACCTAACAGTGGTATCAATCGCCAAATAGTTGGGTGTACTCGTTTGTTTTTGAAGTTTTGGTTTGGGTCTTACGCGTAAAGATAACACAATCTTTGTTTCGCTTAAAAACTGATTTTTTACACTTTTGAATCCAAGATTCTTGTACTTTCAACGTTATTAGGTGTTAAACTATTGGTTTTTGGCAAAAAGTTTGGAACTTTACGTGTTTTTCCTTGTTTTTAAGCTTGTTTTTGTACGCAAGTGTTATCCTACGCGTAACTGTTTTAAGTGCTTTGGATCATCAAGTTTCACACTTTTGTGTTATTTTGGTGTTATTGAAGCTATTTCAACACACAAAAACTGGTTTAGAAACACATTTGGATAGAATCAAAGTTACGAGTAATCTTACGCGTAACAAAACCCTAAAATTACGCGTAAGACTTTCCTTGGTTTGATCTTCAATTTTCTGGTTTATTCCGTGTTTTCTTACTTGGATAAGTCTGAAAATACGTCGACTTTGGATATCTTTTGCACTGTGAAGTGTAAAAGATCACTTGGGATAAAACCCTAATCTTACGCTTAAGCATAAAGCTTACGCGTAGAAAATCTTACGCTTAAGATTCATCTTACGCGTAGACTTAGTCCTACGCATAAGGTAATCCTACGCCTAACTTTCTACGCCTAACTTACTGTTTACGCGTAACTTTAGTCTTTTTTCCTGCTTACGCGTAAGCTAAATCCTACGCGTAACTATTCTTGTTACGCGTAACTTTTGGTGTTTTTTCGCATAAGTGCTACTTGGTTCTTGTCATTTCTACGCCTAAGGATACTTCATCAACAAAGGTTCATTCGACTACAAAGATCCATTATTACTACACAAGTTTATCATCATGTCTCAACCACCATACTCTAACTACTTCCCTCACACTTATAATCATCAACAACAACAACAATTAACTCCACAACATCAACAATGGAATCAACAACAAGCAATTTATCAACAACAATTTAATCAGCAACATACTCCACAACTTGGTGCAATTCCACAACCACAAATGGTTCAACCACAACCAAGCATTCAAGTTCAACCCTACACAACTGATTTCAATCAACATCCATCACGGACCACTATGAAGGAACCCACTTGGTTTGCTAAGATGTGTGAAGCTTTAAGCAGCCAACAATCAATTCATGAAGCTGGATCACTTGATAGACCTCCAATGCTCACTCCAGGAAACTACGATCAATGGGTGATAAGGTTCTTTAGGTTCTGTGATCTGAAGAAGCCACATGGAAAGTTCTTAAAGAAGGTTATCTTAGAAGGTCCATTTGAGATGCCTACTGTCACTGTACCCGGAGATCCAACTGCTGTTCCACCAAGAGATGAACAAACCAACATTGCTACTGTTGCAGATTTAAATCCTACAGAACTTCTACACTATGAAGTTGATGAACTTGCAATGGAATACATCCTCTTAGGATTACCAAACCCAATTCTTCGTAGTGTTGATGCTCAAAAGACTGCACAAAAAATGTGGGATCATATTCGTCTTCTTATGGAAGGATCTGTACTCAATCAGGAGGATTTGGAATCCAAAATTTACTTGGCTTATGAACACTTCATGATTGAACCTGGAGAGACACTTGAGTCATATCATCACCGATTTTCAGACATCATCAATGATTTGGATAAACACAACATCATCATGCCAAGAATTGCAGTGAATACTAAGTTCCTGAGTAGTCTTGGTCCAGAATGGGAGAAGTATGTCATTTTTCTCCGTCAAGCGAAGAACATGCATCATTCTACTTATGGATTGTTGTACGATTACTTGAAGCCTCATGAAAAGGAAGTTGATCGGGAAAGGATTCTCCGTGCTCAAATTGCTAAACAGTCACAACCGGACAATCAACAACTTGCCTTGTATGCTCAACAGAATTATCCCTCTCAACCAGCAACTCAACCAACTGCTTCCAACACACCTTCACAGCAACAACCTCAACCTCAACAAAATCAATTGGTCCCATACAGCAACAATGCTCAAGCATATGTCAGTGAAGCTACTGAGGAAATCGATCCATTCGAAGCATTGCAACAAGGATTTGTGATGATTGCTAATGCTTTTGGCCGTTACACCAACAAATCCAACAATCGTATTCGTTCCTCATCTAACACACGGACTCAAGCTGTTGTGAACAATGGACGTGTTGAAGTTCAGAATCGTGATTATGGTCGTCAGATGGGCGGTGGTCAAGGGTTTAATGCTGTGGGAAGGAATAACAACAGAGCTCAAGTGGTGGAACAGGGAAATGCTCAGAATCGGTTAAATGGTCTTCGATGCTACAACTGCAATGAGAAGGGACACCTGGCTAATGCATGCCCAAAGCCAAGGACTAGGGGCAGTGATTATTTCAAAGAGGCCTTACTTTTGGCTCTTAAGGATGAAGCTGGTGGATCTCTCACAAACAAAGAACAGAGCTTTATGGCAGATGCAGACTCAGATGATGATATGGAGGACTTGCAGGCTAATGCAGCTGTTATGTTGATGGCTAATATGCATGAGCTGCACATGAGTGATACAGGCCCAGTGTATGACACTGATGGCTTGTCTCAGGTACCCGAACAAACCATCATCATATCTGAACTAATATCTCCGCCAATATCTGAATCCGGCACGGATCAAACTGTTCAAAATGAGTCTTCTACATCCTCGTCTGATGATTTTCAAGTTAACCCTGTAGTTACATTTGACGATCAAGATGACCTTATGGTCCCCTTTGATAACCAAATTGACTCCGTGGTCGTACTTGAGGATCTAAAGAATGATCATGTTGAGACTCACGTTGAACAAGATGATCTGTTGCCTCATCCGGATTTTGCTCGGTTAATTCAAGACCATAAAATCAAAATGGAGGAATGTTATGCATTAAATCAATCCTTAAAAAGTAAAAATGCACTGTTAACCAAGGATTTTGAATGTTTACAAATGCAACTCAACTTTTTCAAAACTCAAGAAAACCGTGAAAAAGGTTTTGAAGCCGCTTTTGCAAAATCTCATCAAAACGAAAAATATTTAGAGAGACAGATGCGTGATCTAGCCGCCTCGAAGAATGCTTTGTTGTCCGAATTAGAACAACTGAAACATGAACATAAAAAGCAAATTAACGCTCTCACCTTGGAAAATCAAAATGCTAAGGCTGACTTGTTAAATTGTCAAAAACAGTTCTCCGCATACAAAAAGCATTCAACGAATCGGGTAGATGACCTTCTTGCAGAAATTCTCGGTTTGCAAAACAAACTTAAAGAGTTTAAAACTGTTGTTTACAAACATGGTGAATCAGTAACAGCTATTGAAAAGTTTACCTTAAAACCTAATCCAAATGGATATGGAAAAAATCTAGCTGATTACAAACCAAAGCTTTCACTAAAAACATTCAAACCAACTCCTGAAGTTTCCAGTGCAGAATACAAAATTGATAATACTGTCATGAGTGTTGTTGAATATCATCGTCAAGAGGAATTAGATGCAGAAGACGAGAGTCGATCAAAATTAAAAAATGTTGTTTACAACAAACCTTTTAATTATAAAAACGCGGTCACTTTCGTCACACCAACGGATTCTTCTAACACACCAAGGGTTATCATCAAAACACTCGAGTCTTCTATTGTTAATCCCAAAACAGTCTTTGCACAAACTTACGGTCCATTACCTTCCATTAGCGAAGTAAACTCACAACCTGAAAATCGAAAAATTCTTCGATATTTTGACATTTTCATGGCTGACCTCAAAATTTTATAACATGAGATAGAATATCGATCTGAAATCAAAGTTGAACATTTTCAATCGCCTCTGGCGCGAGAACAAAGAGACATTTTTCAGAAAAATCTTTTACCTAATGTTAAAAACTTGAAAAGTTGTGCAATTGCCTGGGAAAAGGATTTTCATAAGGAACTTGGGGTAATGAAAAACGTTTTCGAGAAAACAGAAACATCTATTACTAACACAAAACGGAAAAAGAAACTGTTGAGAAAAGATGTTGATCGACTCTTGGAAGATGTTATCTGTGCTGATATCCATAATGTTGTGCTATTCTATTCGTTGCCATATGCATCTGATCATATCTCTGCTGATATTGTTGAAACTGTTGTAACTGTTGAAAACACCGATAATGTGCTTCAGATCGAGTCTTTAAAAGCAGAAAATAAACGATTACACACGGAAATTCACAATGCAAAACGTCGTCTTCAATGGTGTGAAAAAGATATTCACAACCATCAACTTAGTTTTCAAAAGAAAATCGCTCAATTGAGTGCACAATCTTCTGATCCTAAAATTGAGCAACTGGATGATCAAAACGTGTCTTTGAAAAGTCAAATCTCAAAATATGAACAAGAACTTTTAAAAGTTAAACAGGAATATGGTGTCATATTTGATTTACTCAAAAAGACTCGAGATGAAGCATCTAATGAACTTGATCACTATCTTGCTCACACTAGAGAAGTCATGAATTTTGCTGGTAATATTCGTTCTGAAAATCAAGATCTGATTCACACCATCTCTAAGTTACGGGAAATGTTAGGAAAGTATGAACAACTCCCGCCTACTGTGATTAAGAGATTAGCACCAGTCACACTTAGTAATCGTGAACCTAGAATTCCCACTGCCAAATCACAAGTTGCTAATGTGTTTCCCTCTACTGAAACAGGAATAGTTGCATCTTTTCCAAACGTCCGCACTTCACAGCCTAGGAGCACTCAAACGAAGAATAGGAAGTTGCGACCTAAGAAAAGATCAATAAGGAATGCTAAAGTAGAAGAACACCCTAGGAATCTGAATAAAACTCAAGTTACTTCCACTATAGATGTTGCGTCTGGCAAATGTAATAGAAATAGTGATGTAACGAATGCTAAACCGTTGAGTACCTTTGATATTCAGTCTGATGCACCTTGTGATATTTGTCAAAAGAGTATGAATTCTGATTGTCATGACAAATGTGTTGCTAAAGCTATAATCTCTAGATTACGGAATCCTAAGAATCGGAATACCTCTAGGCCCACTAATCATTCTAAGTCTGTGCTTGGTAAACCACCTTCTTTAGATTCTAAGGCAACCATTGCTATCACAGTAGCTCCCACTACACCTCCTAAGAATGTAGTATCACCTAGTGCTTTCACTAAGACTAAAGCAAAGAGTAGTTATAGATGGCAGAAATGGATATATAACACACTAGGATTTAAATGGATGCCTAAAATTATAAATGTGTGTATGTCTAACATATCTGCTTCGGAACCCTCTCACATTTCGGGTTCCACATCTACTTCTATTCCATCTGTGTCGTCTGTGTGTAATGCAGGTGATACAGATCATTCTCTGGATTGTTGATAGCGGATGTTCCCGACACATGACAGGCAATCTCAAACTGTTATCAAACTTTATTGCAAAGTTCATTGGCACTGTCAGATTCGGGAACGATCACTTCGCAGCCATCATGGGCTACGGAGATTATGTTAATGGGAACATCGAAATCAGCAGGGTTTATTATGTGGAAGGCCTCGGTCACAATCTGTTTTCAGTATGTCAATTTTGTGATGGAGATTTGGAGGTTGCTTTCAGGGAGAAAACTTGTTTCATTCGTGATCTACAAGGAAACGACATTATGTCTGGCTCGCGTAATTCTAGTCTCTACACTATCTCTATGAAAGACATGGTTGCTTCATCTCCCATCTGCTTACTTTCCAAGGCAACATCAACAAAATCTTGGCTATGGCACCGTCGCCTCTCACATCTAAACTTTCAAACCATCACCAACCTTGCTCGACACAAACTAGTTGAAGGACTCCCACGATTCCGGTATTCAAAAGATCACCTTTGCTCAGCATGTGAACAAAGGAAAAGCACTCGTGCTCATTTTCCTTCAAAGGTGGAACACAGCTCTCAGCATGTGCTTCATCTTCTTCACATGGATTTGTGTGGCCCGATGCGCGTGCAAACGATCAATGGCAAACGCTACATCTTAGTAATCGTTGATGACTACTCTCGATGGACTTGGGTCTACTTTCTTCGTAGCAAAGACCAAGCTTCACAAATGATCATCACCTTTCTCACAAAGATACAGGTTCAGCTCCGCAACACTGTCAGAATCATCAGAACAGACAAAGGAACTGAATTTGTTAACAAACCCCTTCGTGAATTTTATGAGAAAGTGGGAATTCAGCATCAAACATCTATTGCACGGACACCTGAACAAAACGGAGTTGTTGAAAGACGCAACCGAACGTTAGTGGAAGCTGCAAGAACAATGTTAATCAATGCTAAACTTCCAGATTACTTATGGGCAGAAGCTGTATCTACTGCATGCTATACTCAAAACCGGTCTATGATCACAAAACGCCACAACAAAACACCTTTTGAGCTTGTCCACAACTACAAACCGAACCTCAAACACTTTCATGTATTTGGATCCCTTTGCTATCCGAATAATGATCGTGATGATTTTGGAAAGCTCAAAGCAAAAGCTGATATTGGAGTTTTTATTGGATACTGTGACAATTCTAAAGGTTTCCGAATCTGGAATCGTCGAACTAAGGAGGTAATGGAAACGATTCATGCTCATTTCGATGAACTCACGGAAATGGCTTCTGAGTATAACAGCTTAGAACCCGGTCACAACCGTTTAAACTTCCCTCAACCCCCATCATCAGCTGAAGAAAGCCCTCAGCTAACTCGTCAACAAATGGAAAGGTTATTTGCTCCTCTGTTCTGTGACGATATTGATGAACGTGCTCCTGGTGTATCCGTTGTTTCCGCTGCACAACCTGATAATATTCCTATACCTGATACACCTGCTACAACAACTACTGTTGAAGATGCACCTACACCAATTGACTCCAACACAACAGTTGAACACACCGCTTCCAACAATGATGAACCAGCTGATGATATTCTGAATGAAGTACCCCCACCCGCAGATTTTGATCCAAATGCGTTCTTCAACCCGTTTGCCAATGAGACTGCTGCACCAGATGTCGCGGAATCTTCAACAAACCATTTGAATCCTCAGA
The DNA here is from genome assembly GCA_019973895.1 of Chrysanthemum seticuspe. Lineage (NCBI taxonomy): Eukaryota > Viridiplantae > Streptophyta > Magnoliopsida > Asterales > Asteraceae > Chrysanthemum > Chrysanthemum seticuspe. The sequence goes on along the minus strand of BPTQ01000007.1, from coordinate 233,979,619 downwards.
ATCTGCACAATGTATACCAACATCAACCCTCTACACATAGATGGACAAAAGACCATCCTCTGGCTAACATTATTGGCAACCCGAATCAACCAGTCGTTACGAGACAACGTCTCCACTCAGATGGTGAACACTGCATTTATGCACTCACTGTCTGCCAATCTGAACCTAAAAACATTAAGGATGCAATGACAAAAGACAACTGGATTGAATCCATGCAAGAAGAACTCAACCAATTCAAACGTCTTGAAGTATGGGAACTGGTTGAAAGACCAACAGGGGTCTGCGTCATTGGTCTAAAATGGATTTGGAAAAACAAATTGGATGCTGAAGGGAATGTGATCCGAAACAAGTCACGGCTAGTTGCTAAGGGTTATCGTCAGGAAGAAGGGATAGACTTTGAAGAATCTTTTGCTCCAGTTGCTCGTCTTGAGGCTGTTCGGATATTTCTCGCGTTCGCGGCTCATATGAACATGACGGTCTATCAGATGGATGTCAAAACGGCGTTTCTAAATGGACAACTTAAAGAAACGGTCTTTGTCAGCCAACCAGATGGATTCGTTGATCCTGAGTTCCCGAACCATGTCTACAAACTGAACAAAGCTCTTTATGGTCTCAAACAAGCCCCTCGGGCATGGTACGATAAGCTATCATCTTTCCTCATTGCCAATAATTTCACCAAAGGCTCGGTTGACCCAACTCTCTTTATACAATATCACGGGGCACACATCTTAATTGTTCAAATTTACGTGGATGACATCATTTTTGGGTCAACACATAAAAAGTTTTCAATCGCTTTGGCAAAACTCATGAAGAAAAATTTTGAAATGTCCATGATGGGTGAACTTACGTTCTTTCTAGGACTGCAAGTTCATCAATCACCCCGTGGTATTTTCTTGAGTCAGTCCAAATATGCCCTTGAATTGTTAAACAAATTTGGAATGAATACCTGTGATACCTATGCCACACCAATAGCTCATACCAAGAAATTAGATGCTGATTTACATGGGAAATTGGTTGACCCTACCAAATACCGAAGTATTATTGGGTCTCTCATGTATCTAACAGCTAGCAGACCTGACATTGTCTTTGCCGTTTATCTATGCTCCCGTTATCAGTCGCGACCAACTGAAACCCACCTCTCTGAGGCTAAAAGAATCCTCCGATACATCAAGGGAACCATTAATTTGGGGATCTGGTATCCGAAGGATTCTGGTTTTGAACTAATCGCTTTTTCAGACGCTGATCACGCAGGATGCCTAGACTCAAGGAAAAGTACTTCAGGAGCACTACAATTTCTCGGTGATAAACTGGTGTCTTGGCAATCAAAGAAGCAGGATTGTACATCACTGTCATCAACTGAAGCAGAATATGTAGCCATGTCCGCGTGTTGTGCTCAAGTCATTTGGATGAGAACACAACTCAAAGACTATGGTTATGTATTTGACAGAATCCCAATGTACTGCGACAATTGGAGTGCCATTGCAATCTCGTGCAACTCAGTTCAGCACTCGAAATCAAAGCACATCGATCTACGCTATCATTTCATCAAGGATCATGTGGAACAGGGTACCGTTGAATTATACTTTGTGGGTACTGAATACCAATTGGCAGATCTGCTCACCAAAGCCTTGCCTCCCGCTAGGTTTAATGAGTTGGTCCACCGAATTGGTATGAGGTGTTTGACTCAAGAGGAACTGGATGACCTCTTAAAACCGTCTTAAAAACCTGTCAAACACCAAAACATCTTTTGTAAATAAATAAAATCTTTCAAAAACAAAATACAAAAATATAAAACCTGATAAAACACCAAAAATATTCTCCTCATCTATTTTCTTTAAACATGGCAAGTACATTTCTTCCGTCAACACTTTTATCTTTCAAAATTCAGTATTTTTCCGATCAAGTGTTGAGGGGGAGAAATTTATCGCATTAACCGTTTCAAAACATAAGTGTACTTGCATGTTATCACATCTCGGTTGTTTCGTTATACAAATGATGGTGGACTTTCTGGCTCAATGACACTCCTCGGACTAAAATTCTTAAACCGTTTAAATTTATCAAGCCGAGGGGGAGTGTCGTCATGATTCTTTCTCAAATATATTTATTTGGTAACCTAAATGGAAGTTAAAAGGCTTTGGTTGAAAAAGGAAAAGGTGGAGGGACTGAAACTGTCATAATCCGAAAGTATTTTTCAATAAAATACCCCACCTACCATTCTAACCACATTTATTGCTAAAAACCTTCAAATCCTACGCCTAAAATCATTCAAGAATTGCGTGTCTCAGATCTTCATTTTGTAAGTGTTTGTGTGTTCATAACAAGATTACAAACAATGGTTTTAAACCATTTTGAAAGTTAACGGCTTGATTTTAACCTATGGGTGATTTTGTGTTCTACGCGTATGCGTATGAACACATAATCTTGTTTATGTGTTTGAAGTTAAAAAGGATTGTGTCAAAATGATTTAATATCATCTATAATACTTTTCTAAACATCAAAACGCACCTATACACACGAATTGAGTGTATTTGAGATTTAGGGTTTATGCGTAGAATTGGGTCTTTTCAAATGTGAAGGTTTTTGGTATAAAAGATAGTCATATAAGGTTGTTTTCAAGTTCAATTGAACACATGTAAACCCAGAAATCACCCAGAAACAACTATGATACTTAATTCGAAAATTAGGGTTCAAGTTCATATAAATTGGGTATTTTTGATTCAAGGCTTATTTGATGTTAAAACTTGGATAAAACTACTTTATGGACTTCTTAGAACTACCAGAATCAATATGATGTTCATCCCATGGCTAAATCTCATACGCGTAAGTTTAGGGTTTAGACTACGCGTATGTGATTCTTCGCGTAACTGTTAACATGGACTAGGATGTTGTTATCTGTGATAAATTGTTGTCTTGAGTGAACATTGATGAGTTGATGAATTTATTTCAGGCTTTGCTACGCTAAAACACTCAGAATCAAGGTCATAAGACTCTCTACGCATAAGGATTACCCTACGCGTAGTGATGTTATGCGTAAAATAAAACCTACGCATAACTATTACGCGTAAGGTTCTACAGTGGGACTACGCGTATCCTGTGAAGGATATGCGTAAACAGTGACCTCTACGCATAAGGTCTACTCTTACGAGTAAGCCTTACGCGTAAGGTTTTTATACGCCTACGCGTAAGCTCTACGCGTAAGGTCCCCTTTTTCCTACGCGTAACATTCCTTACGCATAAGAAAGGATCCTACGCATAAGCTTTCGCCTACGCATATGTCGCAACTGTTTACGCGTAACTTTGTCAATCCTACGCTTAAGCCATCTTTGACCTTCATTATGAATTGTTACGTGTACAAAACTTGTTAATAAACTTATCATAACGTCACGAATCCAATAATGTCACTAATAAACCAAAACGCTTGATATGTTGTGAACAATAAGTGATAACATAAACTTTAAAACTTAAAGTTAACTAACTCACGAAACATTTCACGACGTCATTAGACTATTGGACATACAAGTGACTTAGGACTCGTAACAATCATTGACGTTGTACATTAAATAACTAGACAATAAGACCTTCTGTTGACTAACATTATGTCTTTCGATATGTTGGTTCTTTTGGCTAATATTATTTCAGATCACGACATGGCTGCTCAACCAAACATGGATGCACCAAATGTTCTCTCCATTGCTGACATCTACCCTAATAGCTACCCAATGAAGATTGGAAAGAATAATCTCCGAGTTGACTTCAGCACTCTCACTTGCTCTGAATCTTCATGTCTCATTGCTATCGATATTCTGAGGACTCACCCATATCAGAACATGCTTACTCACTCTGCAACCATTCCTGAGATCTACATCCAACAGTTCTGGAATACTATGGAAAGGGTCAAAGGAAGGACTGATGTGACAGTAACTCTAAACCACAAACAAGTCACTATTACACCTGCAGATTTAAGGGCTGCTCTCCTTATTCCTGAAGTCAATCCAACCAAACTTTATGCCACACCTGCTGAAGAGTTAACTCTCCAATTCTTAATCAATATCGGTTATGATGAGGCTACAGGAGTAATCACCAAGCACTCTCACGTGGAGCTTAAGAGTATTCCTCAACCATGGAGAACACTCTACATGATCATCACCAAGTCTGTTTCTGGTCGTGACAGCGGCTATGAGCATCCTAAGCTCATAGAACTGCAAATATTTTGGGCATTCGTCAACATGAAACACATCGCTATTGAAGCTCTGATTTGGGATGACATGATGTAATTTCTCAGCAAACTTGGCTCAAAGATTCCCTACATCAGATATACCAAACTGTTGATACAGAGAGCACTTGGACTTCATCCTGATATTCCCAAGAGGCTCAATGACCCTGACAATCACGACATGTTGACGGAACCTATTCTCTCTGTCAGAATAAAGGAAACGTCCACAAAGAAACAAGGTGCTGTATTGCCAGATTTCCTTCTGACTGAAGATGTCAGAAAGCTCGAAACGTACAAGAGATATCTAGAAGCAGTCAGACAAGGCAAAGTTGGTCATCTTGACGAAAAATCTTCTGGAACACCTGTCAGGAGAACCAGAAGAGGAAGTGCTGGAAGCACAACAAGTTCTGCGAGTCAAAGGAAGGTTCCTAAAAGGAAAGCTCCTTCTATAAGGATTGTTCCCGTAAAGGAAGCCGAACCTATTCCCACACTTGAACCTCAAAGACAACTTAGGGATGAGAGCTCTGAAGATACTGAGACAGATGAAGAGGTTCATTACTCTGCTACTGCAACCGAAACACCTGCCTCAGTGACAAAACCTCCAAGTCCTCCAGCTGTCCAAGAAAAAGGGAAGACTCAAGCTATTGTACCTTATGATGAGAGCTCTGAAGAAGAAAAAGAAGAGCAATTGATAAAATCATACAAGAAAAAGTTTCACAACGTCCGACATATTCAAAAGGCCGCTGAATTTGCTAAAGATCAAATGGGTGGCCCCGGAGGATCAAGTGGTGCTGCCCACTCCTCTCCAGATCCTGATGCGGTTAATCACCCCGATAAGGGATCTGGTGCCACCACTCTTCTGCAACAACAACCGCCTGTTGAAGACACTATTGAGTATGATTTTGAGAAACAGGAAACTGAGAAAGAAAAGTCTAAGGATGACGAGGATGATTATACAAAGTTTCTTCTAGACAGTCCAACTCACTCAAAGGAGAAAACTTCAGAAACTCCTAAGGACACGGAGTCTCCTCATGTCTCCTCATCATCAGACTCTTCATCACATTCATCACCACCACCATCAACTAAGTCAACCAGATCATCATCCAAATCCGTGAAGAAACCACCAAAGTCTTGGATTTCTCAAACACATGCAAAAGTTGTGAAAGCTGTCAAACAAGTTAGAAAGAAGGACATGCTTCAAAGAAAACTTAATTGGTATGCTGAACAAATGCAGTACTTACATGATGAGAATGATGAGATGCGGAAAGATAGGAAAGCTATTCAGGAGTTCATGAGAAGTCATCGTCAGGGGGAACTAAATGAAATGATTGAAGGCTACACTCAAAAGTACCTTCAGGATATCGTTCCAAAAGTCCAAAAGGAACTGGAAAAGTCAGCAAGAGAACAAACCCACAAGTTTCTTCTCGACACTGTCCCCAGTGTGACAAAAGAAGTATTTTCCAGACAACTCACCCCTAACATCGTTGCATTGGTCAAACATACAATGGCAAAAGAAGCTGATCTCTCTGAATCTGAGCTAATCGCTAAACTTGTGATGCAAATGTCAAAGAGATCTGGAACGTTTACTTCAGATGAAGCTAAATTTTTCGAAATTCTACTTGACTATCAGCTCAGATCATCATGCAAGGAGTCAACCGATCAACCCAAACGACCAAGAGATGACGATGATAAGGATAAGGACTCTGCTCCTAAACGTCAGAAGCAGTCTGGTCAATCTAAATCTATGCCACCTCCTCCACAACGAACTTCTTCTCAACATAAGTCTCCATCACCTCGGTCTTCTACTGATAAACCTCGGGACGATTCCGAGTTACCACCCTTGACTCAGAAAACTGGTGATCACTTTGAGTATACGGGTGGTGACGATGAAGAGGTCCTTGAGCCCCAACAACAACCCTCCTCTCCCAAACAAGTGAAGAAACCCGAATCATCATCAAGGCCTTCTAAAAGCAAGAAAAAGACGACTCAGCCAGATGTCGTATCATGGCTAGATGACGATACAACCGCAGAATTTGAATGGTTCTCCACACTTGTTAATAACACTCCCTACCCTGAAGAAGGTCAAGAATTGGTAGACGGTAGTACACTGGAGCATGCAAAAATCTTGCAAGAACGATTCCGTGTGAAGAAGATGACGAAATCCGAGTTGAAGCGCATCAAGAATGACGCATTCCTTCTGTTGAAAAACAGCTCGGAAAGTGCAATCGAGGTTGAATATCACCTTGAAAACATTGCTCGAGCCATGTCTAACAACATGGATTGGCTCAACCCAGAAGCAAACATCGACTTCACTAAACGGAACAACCCTCCATACTACACTGACTGGACCAAACCTCTACCAACAATCGGCCAACCAGATGAACAAAGGATTCCCTTCAGATATTTTTTCAACACAGACCTGGAATTTCTTCTCCATGGTGGCGATGGTTCAAGAAAATACGCTACATCATTAACTCTTCCATTCCCAGCAGCTACCTACTCAAACTGCATAGCTATCGAGGAACGTGCAAATCACTTGTTCTCTGACAAAGTGCAAGCATACGACCAAGATGCATTGTATGGGATTCATCATTGGCCTGAACGCCGAAGAATCTACTACAGAAGCTACCTGGTTCAGAAGTCTCAACATGAAGTGTATTGCTCAAAGAACATCGTGGCCATCAAACACATTGATCTCAAGTCTAAATGGGACTACACATTCTTGAAGAATATCATAGTCAAACGACAAGATGAACAAGACTATGAATTCTCAGAGGCTGACTTTGAGAACTTGTCACTCAACGACATCGAAGACATGTACCTTGCCAAAGTACAGGGTCGTATGAGACAATTCTCGACTGAAATTCAACGTGAATTTATCAAGTCAGTTCTCATATTCATTAGACGCATTGTGATCAAAGAACGTGTCGAAGATATCCAGATGGCTGTTGAATCATATCAGAAACGTGTAAACTTCACTCCACCACAGCTTGATCTCCCTGACATCAACCAGCTCAAACAACTTACGCTCATCAGCAAACCTTTCGGCATTGTTTACCGCAGTGAACTTCGCAGAAACTGCTTAATGGCGTGTAGTGAGCTCCATAAATTCGGGGATCATACCTTGAAGATGGTTAGGGATGGATTGGCGTACAGATTGAAGGATATACGCTTGAAGGTTGGGAATCCTAAGCGCTGGAACTCTCAGGATAGAAGGGATGTGAGAAGGATCATCACCATGATTGATGAACGGTTGTTCAGAAGGGATCAGTTCAGACGCTTGGAGAGCTATGTTGGTGGTAGACCCAGGATAAACATCACCGGCTTTCAACGCCCTGTGCGCACTCCTGGGAACATCACTGCACTTCCTGGTACCCCTTGAATTGTTTCCTTCATATGATTTTGGATGCATGATTATATATGTGAATGGCTTGTGCACACATAACAGTGTACAACCCGTAATGGTCAAGAAAGGACCCTGTGGTACGCCTCAGTGCCACAATCCTTATAAAAGGAGCGAAAGCTTCTTATTTTTGAGTAAAACCTATCAAACCTTTCATTTTTCAAGGTTTTGCTCAAAAAGATAAGTACTTCCCCATATGATTTTAAAACCTCAACCGTTTATATCACTAATTGAGGGGGAGTATTTGATTAAAACTTTGTTCACAAAATGTTCACAGTGGTCACTCTTCCCGCAACACTCAAAATGGTCATATTTATTCTCAAAATGTTTCAAAAATAACATCTGATATGCCATTTTTGAGGGGGAGAAAATTTGTGTGATAAGAAATATGTTGTGCTAAATGCAAATGAATCCGTGTACCTCAGACTTAACCAACGAATTGACGGTACTAAACTGTTAGTAACTCGAAAAGACTTGTCCTGGACGGGTAATAATTTCAAGCTAGTTCGCTAGTGATGTAAACGTGTCTCGCAAAGGACTTGTCCAAGTAGAAAGTACCATTCGAGAAGCTCTTGATAGACATGAACTCTGACGGGTATGACAACCTTTCGAGGTTTGTCTACACCTTCAAGGTAGTTATTAGAACTAGTTGTCACCTAAAAGCTGACAATGTAACTCTTTAACTATTCAACGTAACCGTGTCTCGCGGGAGATTGTCTATCTTTAGTGGATCAATTCATAAAGTGCGCGCTCTTTCCTCACTGTGCATTTAACCTTTAAAACTATTAAGCACATGTGGAGGGGGAGTATTTATGCAAAACATCATCTCTCACAGTGGTTCAAACATGTTTTTCATTAACAAACCCTTTGAGAGATATTTTAACTTACAGTGGTTATAATGGCAAACATAGGATAGTCATGGAGTTATAAGGTGACTAAGGTTAGGTATAACCGTCCTATGATCCGCCAGAGCCGGAGGGATCTACCCAAGGACACTACCATTAGTTAGTGTTAGAAGTCCTTAGGAATGATTATAAAAAGGAGAAAATGAGAATCGGAGAAAGAAGGAGTTGAAGAATCAAAAAGAAATGTAAAGTAAAGGGTGAAAAGAAATAGCCCTCCAGATTATTCAACTTAGGGCAGACACCGGGTTCAATTCATATGCTACTGGTTGTCACTTAGTGACACTGGTATTGAAGATTAAAAGACGTCATGGACCCAGTGACGCATGCACTAAACCTTCTTAGCCACTCAAATTTCTCTCAACAGAAGCTTGTTTCATTCTCACAGGGAACCCTACATAATCTATTGGCTTTCTCTTAGAGATCGCTGGTATTGAAAAAGGAGACCCTCTCCCTAGTCTCCGCTCAGGAAAACCAAAACGCACTATTGAGTCTAGAGCCACGAGATTCACCAAAAGATCTCTTAGGAACACTTGACATTTAATCACTTGTTGATCAACAAATAAGATCTTCAGTGATTCAGTGGTTCATATCGAGTCCTTCACAGATCTTAGCAATCTGTCGAGAACATTTATGAGAGGTTCACATCTGTGATCCTCAGTGATTGAATGGAAACTCCTGCCGGGGTCAACATCAAACAGCCCTGACAGCAGGTCGCTTCGGTAACTCCCCGTGGATTACGCGGAATGTGTCTCAAACGGTCTACAGTCGTGAGGTGATGCTTCGGTGTACCTCAGCGACTCATCTGAACTGTAGATGTACTTCGGTACATCGCGTTATCTCACTTGTGGGACTCCAGTTCAGGAACGGCCTTTGTAAGAATTAGAGTTGTGTTTTCACACTATGCTGTTAACACTCTCGAAGTTCAAATTTGTAAGTGCCGGAAACCGCTTATTTCTAACCGTTTGCAATGTTTTCTTCTTATGGAAGCTCTGGAGCGGAATGATCGTGCTGATTCTTCTCATGCTCACGCCAACATCATCACTAATGGAAGTTCTATTCAAAAGCAACACAACCGTCAGAATGATTCTTCGTCTAACCAAAGAATCTACAAAGTTAAAGACTTAGAGAACTTCATCAGTATTGAATTACAACGTCATAGAGCGTGTGAGCATGTTGAAGAATGACGTGGAGACATTGGAGCAGCGAAGCAGACCTGAGGCAGACTGATGCAGACAACAACATACTATCACTTTCACCACAAAGAACAATGATCAAAGAACAAATTTAAAGATGACGTCGAAGCATAACTGCTCAAAGATAACTATCTCTCTACACTGGGGAGATTGTTCGAAACAAGACAATTCCTCTCACAAGAAAGAAGAATGTCAGAAGACGTCACAGCTACTATTACATCAACGCCTTCACCGTTTACATTCATATATACTTGAGGGGGAGATTGTTGGAATCACTCCTAAACAGTATTTCAAGTATTTATATTTCATATGTAATAGGTAGCTTTGTTATGGCCTTTATGTTTGATTAAGGTCAAGCTTATGTAGAAGGCCCATAAGCTTGATCCAAGCCCAATAAGGAATAGGGAAGGAGAGGGAGTGTTGCCCTAGCTCCTTGCCTATAAATACATTGTAATAACCTTCATTTGAAGGTTGGTTGTTCAAGTTATTCTCTTTCACTACACTCTACGCATAACCGGTCATACTATTACGTGTGTGTGTGTGTTTAGCTTGTTCATCCGCCTTCATCTCTTTCTCTATAAGCTTGTGTTGTAAAACTAGTGACCTAACACTGTGGTTCCAAAAATCTAACAATCACTTCAAGAGAAATAATTGTTAATTTGCTTTTAATATGCGAAAATTCTGAAAATGAACCAAATGACTTTAGATAACATAACTAAACACCTCACGAATGATTTTAGGAATTCACTCAACACTCATATATTGGTGGGTATATGTAATTCACTCAATGCCTAGTCATGATTAATGCTTCTTACCATAAGCTTGTACAAGTATCAAGACAAATAAAATAAATTCATCAAAGAGGCTTTTATTCGGGTTATAACGTTAAGGTTTTGGGTTTATAAAATGGTATGGATAAGGCATGGGATAATTTATGAAATTGGTTTAAAAAGAAAAATAAAGTCAAGTCTAAACCCCCATGTTGCTAGTCATCAAACAAACCACAATCCTGAAAATAATTATAATCTCCTCTTCTTCACATATCGATCTCCAAACATATATAACTCAATTTAGCTCATTGGCTAATCAATATACTAATATAGCACATTGGCTATAATCATCATCACATATTTTTTTTTACATATCTCCCCCACACTTCGTATGAGCATACACCACAAAAAATACAAATGAGAAAGACGTCTCCTTCATCTTTGTTGGAAAATGGTACACACGAATGACAAAGTGTAGCTTCTTCATAATCATCAAAAACAATCCAACACTCCAAACAACTAGCAACAAACCAATAGACATTGACATAGGTTGGCTAAGGTTTAAGGTGTAAATTATTTTTGTATTTTTCTGGATTTAACAAAAAACGAAAAGATTGGCTCGAAGGGTGTATCTAAGGGTATCTAGTGCTAAAAATGAGCACTAACAAATGGGTCTATATTAAGTGGTTAACTAACCGATGTGGTTAGCAAAAAAAATATTAGATATAAAATGGAAGGCCATTTGGGTTAAATCCTACGATTGCCTCTTATCATTTGAACATATTTTTATCACTCGAGAGTGATTTTAACCGTAATGCATAACAAGTACAAGTTCTAGAATCGACATAATCACTGGCACACTCATAGCAAAATATAAAACATAAAGATGTGTTTTATACAAAAAGAATCCTCACAATTTAGTGGAAAAAGGCTACAATGCGTACTAGTAGATGTTATCGAATCCAAATGAATTACTTTCGTAATTTGGTCCAAATCAAAAATTTTCAAAACCTTCTTTTTACCATTGAAATAACCAAGTTGTTTTTAAATTATATATAACGTGCGAAAACAACTAGATAATCAAGGGCGAACTGCTACTAGCTACTTGAATTCGTAAATTCTACCTAATAATCAAAACAAAACTAAAAATTAAAAATTAAAAATTTAAAAATCGTATCATTTTTCCTATTTTCTTCCCTCCCTCATACTTAAGTTTTTCATTGTCCTCAATGTAATAAAATGAACTTCAAAGTAAAAAAAAATGGGAAAAAGAAATAGTCAAAAAGATACCACGGGATTAAATACGCAATACGCATATTTAGTCATAGGCATGCATGTGAGTTATCCAACTCCAAATATTGACCAACAATAAGCTTCTGGCATATCAATCCTTTCTTTCAAAGTACATTGTTGAAAAGAACTCCAAACACCATTCACGGTAAACATCTTCATGACTGCTAAAAGCTCTCTCCCAAGAAAAATCCTCGAACGAGTCTCCATCAATCGGATAGACATAAGACATCCGCATCATTCCCTTCAGCTCAGTTTCACACTCATATTCGTTAAGCAAGTCCCAATCCACCCACCTCGGAACCGAAATGGTCCTATGTTGAAACTTCGACAAGCGTTCCCCAAAAGCGTGTTTTTCCTCATTGGTAAGATCTTTAAACTTCAGGTTCACATTCCCTTCAGCTCGCATGCTATAGGTAACTTTCTTCCGTGCATTCCTTTGGCAATACTTGGTCACGAGCGGGTTCATTGGAATACGTGTCGAACTCGAACATCCTACAACATTTCTCTGTAGAAATCACAAATATAGGTTAATTTAAGAGTGTTAGAACCAACGATAAACTTTATAGAAGCCCCTAGGGTCAAGTTCAAAATTCGCACTTTTTCATCACAGAATCTGGAACCGGATCGGTCTAGGGGCAGCCGATCGGCTCCTCCCCTGACCTTGTTCCAACCGATCGGTTGCAATGCGCAGCCGATTCAGTCGTCTATTCTGTAGTAGGCAATGACCTTCCAATTAACTTCGCACTAGATTTTTCCAATTCTAATTCACTCCTAAACTTCCTTTGAACATCACTAATGATTTCTACAACCTCAATTTGCTCTTAATTTGCTTCCAAAAACATCCTCTTATGACTTGTTCATCATTCTTAGAACTCAAACAAAACTTAACTTCAATTCCTCAATTAATTGTTCTAACAACAATGTGGCATCTAAAATTCACTGAGAATGCATCATCTAACAACTAGGAATTATCAATTGCAACTTAATTTGATTCAAGGGTACAACCTAATTGAATCCGAAAATTCAATCATCTAATACTCATCCAATGTTGAATCAATCACTATAATTCTTTTTGCAATACATTCCTACATCAATTACCCACTTAATTCCAAAAGATTACGTCTTAATTCGAATCCCATCAAAAACCCCCAATTGGTGACCTAATTTGTAATTCGAATCAAAAACTCAAATTAAACCTTAATGAAGCTAATTGATTGCAGATGCTTACTTATTTAGGTGCCATGATGAACTTCCCCAATTCTCCTACAACCTTCAAGCAACTACTTGGTGGTCGAATTTTTGAAACCCAAATGGAGTATTAGTATGTGTGTTAGCCTTAATAGTTTTATTAGAAGTGATGGTCATTCACGTTTAGGAACTTTGTAACGTGTGTTAGATATCGTGATAGAATAGTCAACGGGCTCGTGGACTGGGCTAAGCTAATTGGTTAGAAGTTAAGTTAAGCTAGCCTTATATCAATCCATGTCCAACCCAAGCCCAAACGAGCCCATGCCAAGCCCATTAGGGCGTCTACTACTTGTACTATATAAACCCCTCAAAGTCTCATTTGAGGGGTGTGCTTGAGTGTGTGTGTGTGTGTGTTTTCCTTTGAAGCAATATAACATCTTATTGTTTTCTTTCTTCTCTCTATCTCTCTAAACATACATACGATCTATACATCAAGACACCATCTCTCATCTTAATCTTTCTTGCTTCTCTCTTCGCATAACATCAGTTTGTGTATAACGTGGGTGTTTGTTATACGTGTTCTTGTTGTTGTGATAAGGTATACGTGATAAAAGGGGCTTTACAATTGGTATCAATCGCCTAACAATGGTTTAGGAGTGTTTGTGTTTGTTTTGAAGGGATACGCGTACTGCTCACGTTAGTCATCTTTGTCACGCTTAGAGCTTTAATTTTTGCACTTAAAAATTCAAGATTCTTGTGGTTTAAGGTTTATTTGGTGCTAAAGTTTCAGTTTTTTGCAAAAAGTTCGAAGCTTTACGTGTTTTTCTTCATTTTTAAGCTCGTATTTGGTTCATTGGTCATTTCTACTCGTAACTTATCTAAGCACTTTGGGTGAAAAAGGTCAACATTTATGGGTTATTCGAGTGTTTTTAAGGCTATCTGTGCAAGAGAAATCGTTTGAATCTCTGAAAATTTTTTATGCGTAGGTCAAAACCCTAGTTTTACGCGTAAGAAAGTCAAACTACGCATAAGTTTCTACGCATAAGCTTTTGGTGCAGATTCTTCGAGCTATAACGATTACTCAGTGCTTCCCTCACTTGGATAAGTTTGTGGAACACTTCGACTTTTGGAGATCTTTTACACTGTGATAGTGTAAAGGATTTTTGGGCAAAACCCTAATCTTACGCATAAGCTTAGACTTAGGCGTAGAACTCTTTATGCTTAAGTATTTTTCTTACGCATAAGCCCTGTCTTACGCATAAGCTAAATCTTACGCATAAGTTTTTCTACGCCTAACTTTAAACTTACGCATAAGTATTTCCTACGCCTAAGGAATCCTACGCCTAAGCCATCCTACTTGTAACCATATCCTACTCGTAACTTCTGTTGTCTACGCCTAAGCTCTTTCTACGCATAAAAGTTAAAAAAAAAAGAAAAAAAAAATTTGGCGGGAAAACTTGAGTAAAATTTAAATTTTTGAGGAGACTAAACGTTCAATTTTTACGCGAAATTCAAATTTTGGTATAACTTGGAAAATTTTGGTCAAAAATTCAAATTTTTGGGCCTAAATTCAAATTTTTTGGGTCAAATTTGGCGTCAAAATTGTCATAACTCAAAATTTTCATACGACCTTAGAATTGATTTTTCTAGTGAATTTCAAATCTTGGGAGAAAATATTTTACGCCTAAGAACCAAGGTTACGAGTACGACTTTCAGAAACACCTCAACCGAGCTTAATCTTCATCAACCACAACTCCTTTATCGTTGAATCGATCCTACATCAACTTTATCAGATCATACCTTCATCAATGGCAACTCAACAAGACATTCATGCAGCCGGTGCCGAAAACCGTCCTCCTATGTTGGCAAAAGGTGGTTATCTTTAATGGACAAGTCGTATGCTCCGTTACATCAAGACCAAACCGAATGGAAAACTGATGATTCAATCCATTCAGAATGGACCCTTCAAGCCTCGACAAGTCCATGTCCCTGGAAATGCTGATGCAACACCTCCCATCCCACCATCCTCTCGTCTTCAAAATGAATCAGAATACACTGAAGAGGATCAGAAGCAAGTCGATGCAGATGACATGGCAATTCATATTGTCCAACTGGGTTTACCAATAGACATCTTTGCTGCTGTAGACAGTTGTGAAACTGCTTTCGATATGTGGGAACGTGTTAGACGGCTTTGTCATGGAACATAAATTGGTCAACAAGACATGGAGAACAAGCTGCTAACTGAATGGGAAAAGTTCACTTCAACTCCAGGAGAATCCATTGAATCCTACTATGGAAGGTTTTGTACTTTGATGAATGAGCTTATCAGAAACAAGTTGGCACCCAGAACTATCGTTCAAAACATCAAGTTCCTAAACAATCTTCCAGAAGAATGGGGATGATATGTCACTATTGTCAACCAAACAAAAGACTTACATCAGGTAAACTTTGATCAACTGAATGATTTTCTGAAACAAAACCAAGCTGAAGCCAATGAAGTTAGGAAAGAAAGATTGGCAAAGAATCAAGATCCATTGGCACTCATTGCAAAGACTCAATCTACAGTGAACTCACAACAACAAGCTTCATCATCTTCCACTAACAACAACTTGCAGCAATACATTCCACAACCACAAGCTGTTATCCCTCAACAACAATTCTATCCACAAGAACAACAAGTCATTCAACAACAACAATATCCACAATACCAGGAACAAGGAATCACTGATCCTGAAAATGCTTTGCTACAGGTATTTTCTTTATTGGGTAAAGCATTTTGCAGTCGCATGGGTAATGAGGCGGTTCCGTATCAGGGTAATCAGTTAGGTCAGAATGTTGGAAATCAGATTGGGCAGAATGTTGGGAATAGAGCAGTGGGTAATCAGAATGGGAATGTTGCAGCTCCAGTCGTTGGGAATTATGGAAATGTGAATCAGGGTAATCAGGTTAAGTGTTATAACTGTCAAGGAATGGGTCACATGGCACGAAACTGTCCCACTAAGCCGCACAAGAAGAATGCTGCATTTCTTCGGAAAGCTATGCTGTTAGCACAGAAGCAAGAAGCAGGGATGCAGTTAAGTGCTGAGGAAAATGATTTCTTCGCTATTGTGGATGATTTGGAAGACCTCGAGGAACTCAATGCAAACTGCATCTTCATGGCAAATCTTCAGGAGACTAAGTACGACACTGACTCTGACGCACCTCCTGTCTATGACGCCAACGCAGTATCTGAGGTACCAATCATTGATCCATGCTATAACAATGTCATATGTGATGTGTTTACTCATGATGAACAACATTCTGTGACATCAGCACCTACTTATGATACATACATGGACAATCCGAGTTGTAGCAATACTAACTCTGAAACTCCATATGTGGATCCTAATGGAGGCTGTGTGGCACAAAATACTGAGACAGATGAGGAAACACGTGCTTATTTTGAATCATTAATCAATAACTGTGGCATTGAAATTGAAAAAGTTAGTAAGGTCAATCGCGAGGTTAAGGCGGCGAATAAAAAATTGACCGCTGAGCTTGAGAGTTACAAGGAGAACGCAAAAGCTTTTGAATTTCATACAAACAAACTATCAGAATTAGAAATTGGTTATCGAGATTCTGTTTTAAGAGAAAAACAATTGCAACTCAAGTATGACACACTTGATGTGAATTTGAACTTGAAAATAAAATCTTTAAACAAGGAAATTTCTGATCTAAATGACCAACTTTCTAATCAAAAAGCACTGTTTTCTGATCTTGAAAAAGAAAAGAAACAGTTGATTGCTGATTTTTCAAAACGAGAAGATTCTCTTCTTGATGAAATTCTGGATAAAAATGAAACTATCAAAAAATTGGATAATTTGCTTCTTACAACGGGTCATTCCGCTAAAACAAACAAGATGCTTTCTAATCAAGAAAATCCGATTTTTCACACTGCACATAAAATGGCTCTTGGTAACAACCCTTCTTCGTTCCTCAAGAAAGCTCAGAAATCTCAGAATGTGTTGAACAATGGAAAACCTTTGCATGAACCCATAATTGTTCGTGATTCTCTTGAAACGTTGGAACTATCTGAGGAGAGTAGATCAAAAATGAAACAAAAGAATCCAGATCTTAAACCGATTGATTATAACAAATGGAACAAAATTAATGGAATTACTTTTGTTAATCAAAAAGAAAAGTCAAAGTTTTCCATCACACCAAGTGTTTCAAACAAAGTGTCAACACCAGTTTCAAAATCAGTTTCAAAACCAGTTGTAGTTTCCAAATCTCTTTCAAAAATCGAACAAATGTCTTCAAACAATCCTTTTAACACAAGTGATGCTAGAAGCATTTTAGATGACGTTAAAACTAGAATTGGGTATCTTCAAGAGACTGTTAAAACTAAAACCAATATTACAACAAACATCTTGTTTAATAGTTTTGATATTGAACAGAAAAAGTTTTTTGAAACTCAAATTGCCCCACAGCTGAATAACATCAACTCAAGGGTAATTCATGTTGAACAAGCACTTTTGAAAGAAACAACTGACTTTGTCAAGGACCATAAATCCCTGGTAAAGCAAGCTAATGAATGTTTTGAACACATCAAAGTTTTGGAAAATTTGAATGATTCTCTCTTCGAAGATGTGATGACTACCGATATCATGTCCATTATTTTAAAAACATATTCTGTTGAAGATCATGAAAGACTCCAGTATGAGACCTCCGCAATTGTTTCAAAATATGAAAAAGCTCTTGAAAAACTTAAAAAAGAAAACGTGTCCTATTTTAAACAGCTTGATCGAAAAACCGAGGAATGCAAGTATGACAAACTGTCGTATGAGCGTGCCTACAAGGACATGCAAGAGCAAAATGATCTTTTGAGAGTTCAGCTGAAAAGTCTAAAAGGAAAGGCTGTGGATACTAAGTTTGCAAAACCATTCACTCAGGAGAAAACAAATGTTCCCAAACCGGTTTTCAAACCAAAAATGTCTATTTCTCAGTTTCCTCCAAAAGTCAATGAGAAAAATGATTTGTCAAAAACAGTCACTCCACAGACTTTGCCTATTAAAAAGAGAATTATCAAAGGTTTTGACAAAGAAAAAACAGTTGCTGAAACACCAAAAGTTATTTCACCTGGCATTTCTAGGAATAGTACACGGAATGTGACAGCAAATCCAGTTAAAGAATCTGTTGGTTCTAAAAAAATGGTCAACAATCACTATCTAGAAGAAGTTAGGAAAAAGGCACAGACTCGAAAAGATGGAATTCTAGGTGCAACATCTAGGGTGATGAATTCTACAAGATTTCAAGGCACTGCTAGTAGTAGTAAACCATTACCTAGGAACACTCTACAAAAGACTAGGGATTGGCTTGCATCTAAGAGTAGTTGCGCAAAAGAAAATGCTATGCCCTTAGAAAACAACACTAGGAATTCTAAGTCTTTTTCGAACAAGAATCAATTTCCAAAAGATTGTAGTGACAGAGTTAAAGCTACTGTTTTAAACAAGAATATTGAATTTGTCTGTACTACATGTAAAAAATGTGTCTTTTCAGCTAATCATGATGCATGTGTCTCACAATATCTCAAGAAAGATAATTCTCGTGCCAAGGCACAATCCACTAAGAAACCAAATGGAAACAAGCCCGTTGATAAAAAGACAAACAAACAGACACCTAATAGGACGATCTCTTCAGGACGTAGTGTAATACCCTAGGCAAATCCCACATCGGCTGTGGCCTGGAGAGATGCTGGGCTCATAAGATAACATTCGCCTTACAATGACACAACGCGTTTTGTGGTCTACTGCGGGTGGAGTTCTTAGGAACTGGCAGTTAAGCGTGCTCATGTGAGAGTAGTACTGGCTTGGGTGACCTACCGGGAAGTCTTCAAATGAGGCCACAAAAACAAAGCCGTGAGCCTATGGGCAAAGCGGACAATATTGTGGTCAGATAAGGCGGGGTGTTACAAGTGGTATCAAAGCCACTCCTGAGCCGTTCGGGATGGTGGGGCAAACCTCATCGAGGACGATGAGTCCCTAAGGGGGGGTGATTGTAATACCCTAGGCAAATCCCACATCGGCTGTGGCCTGAAGAGATGCTGGGCTCATAAGATAACATTCGCCTTACAATGACACAACGCGTTTTGTGGTCTACTGCGGGTGGAGTTCTTAGGAACTGGCAGTTAAGCGTGCTCATGTGAGAATAGTACTGGCTTGGGTGACCTACCGGGAAGTCTTCAAATGAGGCCACAAAAACAAAGCCGTGAGCCTACGGGCAAAGCGGACAATATTGTGGTCAGATAAGGTGGGGTGTTACACGTAGTTTTTCTAAAAATGAGTCTTCCGCTGTATCTGATAAGAAAACAACTCTACAAAAGACTAGGGATTGACTTGCATCTAAGAGTAGTTGCGCAAAAGAAAATGCTATGCCCTTAGAAAACAACACTAGGAATTCTAAGTCTTTTTCGAACAAGAATCAATCTCCAAAAGATTGTAGTGACAGAGTTAAAGCTACTGTTTTAAACAAGAATATTGAATTTGTCTGTACTACATGTAAAAAATGTGTCTTTTCAGCTAATCATGATGCATGTGTCTCACAATATCTCAAGAAAGATAATTCTCGTGCCAAGGCACAATCCACTAAGAAACCAAATGGAAACAAGCCCGTTGATAAAAAGACAAACAAACAGACACCTAATAGGACGATCTCTTCAGGACGTAGTTTTTCTAAAAATGAGTCTTCCGCTGTATCTGATAAGAAAACAACTCCTAGATCTTACCTTAGGTGGATTTCCACGGGCAAAGTTTTCAACAAAATAGGTCTTAGATGGATTCCCACAGGAAAGATTTTTGACACTTGCACCAACACAGATAATAGTGACAATCATTCGTATAAGGAAGTCAGATCCACTACAACCGTTGATAGTGATCACCCTGACCGTGAGGAATCATGTACATCTAACACTATTATTTGTGAAAATTCTTCTTCTGTGGATGCAGGTACTTGTAAAAGTGTTGAAGGTTCATATACCCCGTGTGGTAAAGAAGAACTTTATGCCTATTTCGCATGTGGAAATCCTTTTCTAGTTCCTCTCTTATCTCCACTTTTACTTGTCCCAACTTAATTTCTCTTTCCTCAAATCTTCTTCGTAAATATTTTCAAAAAAAAAAAAAAAAAAAAAAAAAAATTGAAAAACAACAAGAACAGAATACAAAAATAGATAATTTTCAAAAAAAAAAAAAAAAAAAAAGACAAAAACATTAGAAAATTTTTAAAATCCAAAAATATTCCTCTTACGACATGTCTCTCGTATAATCGATATTCTGTACGTTTCTAGAAATGTCATTCAACAATGATACGGGTATGTACAGATGCTTGAGCGAGAGTTCTTTAATTGTTTTCTAAAACATGTCGTTTCTCAAAATTTCT
Source organism: Chrysanthemum seticuspe (assembly GCA_019973895.1). Lineage (NCBI taxonomy): Eukaryota > Viridiplantae > Streptophyta > Magnoliopsida > Asterales > Asteraceae > Chrysanthemum > Chrysanthemum seticuspe. The sequence goes on along the minus strand of BPTQ01000007.1, from coordinate 233,959,241 downwards.
TCATAAAAACATAATGGCTTTCGTATACTTCAGTACGAAACCTGGACTTCAAAATAATGGCTTCTGGACACATCAGTTCAGGACCCGCGCTTCAAAGAAAGGAAAGTGCTAAACCAAACAAAGGTTTTAAATATTTTTCAAGCACTTTTCCTAAAAACAATGGCTTGTAAGTATTTTCGCTTGCAACCCGATCTTTAAAGAAAGGAAAGTGCTACGCAAAATCGATTTTCATAAATATCGAGCACTTATCCTAAAACAAATGAAGATAATTTTTCTCTAAATATCTTCAAAAGATTTTCAAAATCTTCATCTTGCGTACCATTGATTCGAAATTTTTCAAAAAGATTTTTCAAAATCTCTCAAATTTGGTACCAAGATAACTCCCTCTAAACCCTTAATTGATTCTAAATTTTCTGTATGAAAAATATGCTTTCGTTAAGGGGGAGTATTAAACCAAAATTGTTCCAAAATTCATGCTAAATCAGTTTCTCTCCAAATGCTTTTCGAAAAACATATCTTTTAATCATTTTGTTTCAAAAACATCATAGATATGCTATTTTTGAGGGGGAGAAACGTGATTAAAATGTGATCAAAAAGTTTAATGATCGTTGTTTGAATCTCAAAAGAGCTCGACTCAGACGGAACCAATGAATTGACGAGGAATAATGTACCATCTCGAGAAACTTTCTATGGACTTGACCAGGACGGGTAATAATTTCAAGCTAGTTCTCTAGTGATGTAAACGTGTCTCGAATCGGTCTAAGTTCATTTAAAGTCGATCAATTCAAAAAGTGCGAACTCTACCCTCTATGTGCAGATTTCTGTCAAAACTTATAAGCACATGTGAAGGGGGAGTGTTTCTGAAAATATAAAACTCTCGAAGTGTTCCAAACATGTTTTCTATCAAAAACACTTTGAGAGATTTTCAAGAAAAATGGTTTTATGGCAACAATAGGACAGTCATGGAGTTATAAGGTGACTAAGGATAGGAAATCCGTCCTATGATCCGCCAGAGCCGGAGGGATCTACCCAAGGACATCACAAATAGTTAGTTAGGAGTCCACCTCGTTTAGGTTCCTTTTCTTGATTCCTATCAAGTAAATTTTTTCCCATTTTTAGCTTCCTCTTAGTCTATCCCCCTTCTTCGTGACCTTTGTTAGTAACCCCATCACTTTTCATCATGGAAGGTGATAACCAACCACCATTCATCAACCTACCACCAAATGACCCGCCAAGAGGCCGTACTCTTGGTGAATACTCGAGACCAAGCCACCTAGGCTATAGGAACACCATTGAGCTTCCCGACCAAGCCCAAACTACGGCCCTGCGATCCGACACCATCCGGTTGGTGCAAAACGGATGTGCATTCCATGGACTTCGTTTCGAAGATCCTAATCAACATCTTAAGGATTTCCTTAAAATTGTCGATTCCATCGACCTCGATGCTACTACTCGGGAGACCACGCGTCTGCGTCTCTTCCAATTCTCTCTACGGGACCAAGCTAGTAATTGGCTTGAGCGACTTCCCGCCGGCTCCATCTTAAGTTGGGATGATCTCACCTCTCGCTTCCTTGCTCAATTTTTCCCACCGGGGAGAACCACTAAGCTTAGGAATGATATCTTGATGTTCCAACAACGTCAAGGTGAATCTCTCTACGAAGCATGGACTCGATTCAAGGACTTACTCCATAAAGTCCCTCATCACGACATTGATCTTTGGCTCCAAGTCCAACTCTTCTATGATCATGTCAACTTCCCCACCAAGCGATCCATTGACCAAGCGGCTAGTGGAAAACTTAGTGACCTCACCGCGGAAGAATCATGGGGTATAATAGAGTACCTTGCTCTCTATGACAACGAAAGTTGGAATGACCCCCGTGAGTTGCCCAAAACCGTTAAGGCAATCTCCTTGCCTCCCATTGACTCACAACCTTCCGACCGTAGGATGCTCGAGCTTGAAGATCAAGTTAAATTCCTAATGAGCTCCTACGAGAATCCTAAGTCTTCACATCAAGTGAATAAAATCACTCTACCTTGTGAGTTATGTAGTGGTCCCCATGACACTCGTGATTGCACAAGACTCCCCGAACAAGCTTTTGCGGACTACGCCTCCACGCGTACCGACGGAGCGGGAGAGAAGTGGTACACTTTCAAGCCCGAACAAAACAACTTAGGATACTCTTACAACCCCTCATGGAGAAATCACCCTAACCTTAAGTGGAACCAAAATTCAAGCACACCCCAAAGCTCATCTAGTCCACCTAATAGGTTCAATCCTCCAAACATCGGGAACCCCACTAGTCTTGAGGCAATTGCATCTAGATTCATGTCATCTCAAGAAACTCGATTAACTAAGCTTGAAGCCGATTTCAAGCAGCGACAAGGCGAGATGACAAACAAGCTTGATGCCCTCTTAAAATCCTTTAATGACCGGGAAATTGGTGAACTCCCAAGTGATACTATAAAGAACCCAAAAGTGAGTTCGATTTCATCGACTTCATGTTCTTGTTCACCATGGGAGAGTGCCCATCCATGCCCTTCACATCCTACGGTTCACTCGGTAAATGCTATCAACAAGGGTTCCAAGCAATCCAAAATGAGATACCAAGGCCCCGCACCATTGGTAGAACCTACTCTTGAGAAACCCGTCAACCAAGAACCCAAACCTAATCTAGAGGAGGAGTACAAGGAACTCCATCAAGAAAAACCGGTTCTTGAAGTCTTAGCTCATGCACCTTATTATAATGCTTTAAAAGAAAAATATGAGTTAGAACTTAAACTTGGAAAACATGGGTCCGCTTTTGTGCGAAATAATCTACCTAAGAAGTTGAACGATCCCGGGCTATTTACTCTTCCGTGTAGGCTTGGAATTTCCAAACCTCTCGATGCTCTAGCCGACTTAGGATCATGCATCAATCTTGTTCCGTTGTCCCTCCATAGAAGCCTTAACTTAGGTAAGATAGAACCAATGGAAACCATCTTAGGTCTAGCGGATGGTAGTATTGCATATCCGGTAGGGATAATAAAAGACATGGTAGTACACGTAGGAGAATTGACTCTTCTGGCGGATTTCCATGTGCTAGACATGAATAAGGACTCGACATGCCCCTTGCTAGTAGGAAGAGGATTCTTAGCTACCGCTAGTGCCATCATTGATTGTAAGATGTCCAAAATAGTGGTAGGAGAGGGGAGTGCTAGGTCAATTTACGATGTCAAAAAGCATACGTACTACAAAGAAGAGGAAATCCCACATGAGATTAGGTTGGATAGAACGCCGTCTAGATATGGACCTTGGTTAGATAAGAACTTCATAGGTCCCCAACGACCTTTTTACTTAGATGAAGTCTTTGCTAGTAAAGCAACTTTCCATGAAAAAGAAATGGCTAGGGACATGGAAGTGAACCCGTTCGAGGAAGCCTTAGTATTTAGGAAGATGACCGAGTTCCTAGGAAGCTTGCCCGTCAATCTTGTCATGAATAAGTGGAAAGTTGAGAGCAATAAGCCTAAACATAAATGGGATTGGGATAGACCGCCTAGTGATGGTAATGGAGAGTGGCACATTAGGATAACGATCTATGATCCCGATGGAGAGAAATTTGAAAAGGCATATCGAACCAAACGTACTACTAGGAACTTAAATAATAAGTTTGATCCTTATGACATTGTTAAGGATAGGCTTACTTATATCGGTACGTAGGGGCACAACTACGAGTCTAGCTACAAGACTCATAAATAAAGAAAAGCGCTTCGTGGGAGGCAACCCATGCTTAATTGTTTGCTTGTTTGTGTCATATATCTTTTATTGATTGTTTATTCTCATGTTTAAATTTGTAAAAATGCTTTATTTTGTTTTTAACCTCGTCTTAATTACATATAAAGGTATTTTACATAAAGGATAAGTGTAGGGAGGATTACACACGTTTTCAAAAGAAACGTAAACATGAGAATTTCAATTAATTAAAAGATATACATGTGTGTTTGTTCGAGTCAAATGCTTGTATCGAGTCATAATGGATGTTTTGCAGGAAATTTTTCCAGATTCTAAAGATGTAAATTTTTCAGAATTTTTTCCAAAAAATCGCAGACCAGTTTTTGTCAGGATAACCTGACGGCGTTAGGAAGGAGCAAAAACAACTGATTACTTTTTCTCGTTTTCTGAGCTACTTATAATTTTTTGGAATTTTCCAGGTCTTAATTTTCCAGAAATTCTGTAAGCATCCATTCCACAAGCATTATATCCTAGTTTAGTAGAGTCATATATATATTATTACCGCCGATTTTACGCGAAGGTTTCATTTATTTTCTTCAAGTGTGCAGGTTTAATATACCAAGAAGAAGATACATAAGATGAGAAGGAGCTTTTAACGCAAACGTTCTTCTTGAAGAAAGATGTAACCACCACTTTACATGGATCCTACCGAGCTAATCAGGGGAGTATTAGTTTCTTTCGTTTTTAATTACCTTCCATTATCATAACTTTGATACTTTCGGGGAACATTGGGGACAATGTTCAGTTTAAGTGTAGGGAGGGAAAATAAAATGGGAACTTTGAAACTATGCTTATCCTTGATTATTTGCTTTGTCCAATTGCATTTGTGTAATAAACCATGAGAAAATGTCGGTTAGGGTAATTTTGGCACCAAATTTAAAATTTTTCATGACATATAGGAGTGGGCCATTAGTCTTAACAAAAGCGTCTCATGGATAGGAAATTATATGACTAGCACAAAAACCCTTTACCACTTAAATTCCACCAAAAATGTGAGGATCGCCCTTAGATTAGTAGGAATTAAAGCATTCATCTTTAATGCTTAGAGTGTGAACCGGTAGTATAATAGATTCTAGAACTTGTTTTGTGATGCCTCCCGAGATCGCTAGTAAGACTACACTTGTGTAGTTAGGAATAACTAAATGATAAGAGGCATTAGGATAACCCTTGTTTAATACCCGTAATATAATTACTTCTTCCACATCGGTTGAATAATTCTCCCATACCTTTGCGTTGTACTCATCTTTAGTACACGATACCCCTAGTTAACCCCTCAGAGCCTATCCTTTTCGCGGTTCTCGTGATGTTTCGGTTTTCCAGAATATCAATGAAGAGCATTGTTTACACCCCACCCCCAAATGTACACCCAAATCGCCTTAGCCTACCTTGTATGCACTCACTTTTAGTGCATTATTGTTATCACACTAAACCCTTAGTTCAATTATCTAGTTGCTTGCATAAGTTGCTAAGTCGAGTCATATCCTTTGTACACAGTTTTGGGACGATTGGGACTCATGGGAAAAGTAAAAGTTTGTGAAATGAAGGGAAGGGAACGTTAAATTCAAATTCCCTTTATTTGCGTAATAATGTACTCCAAGTGTTTTGATCTTTTCAATTCAGGTCATATTAGTATTAGAGTAATAAAAACTCAAGTGTAGGGATGTGCCTATAAATCCCTATTATTTTGATGTTACCGTAGAGGATGGTAGAGTAAAAGTGTATTAAAAAAAAATCGAAAAAAAAGAAAAAGAAAAAAAATAGAGTGTAAAAAAAATGAAAAAAACATACGGGCTACCATCCTACATCTATCTTTAAATTAATGTTTGTTTGTTTTAGTTATCTAGAGTTTAGAGTGTCGAGTCTTGGCTTAGCAACGCCATTCTTCGCTTGCTTGTAACATAAAGATTTTTGACTTGCCACCACTAAATAACCTATCCCACCAAACCCTTTGTTTCCCTACCGTAAGCCTATCATTACAACCCTTTAAAAGACCTCTTTGATAGTCTTTCCTAGGTGCTTATGCCAAAGCGATGGAGGTTTGATCTAGTCTCAAGCCTATGGTAATCTATGTACTAGGACCGGTTAATGAGTGTTTATCTTCCATTTCCAACTTGTTATATTTCATATACACCCGAGAGATGTGAGTATCCAAACACCCCATGTGAGGTGCTAGTATGTAATTTTTGTGCTTGTTATGACTTTTGCGGGGCTTATATGTGTTGTGGATTGTTCTAAACCAATGCTTCATGACCCCTTACATATAAATTAATTGGCTAAAAGCACATTTTCTTGAGGACAAGAAAATACCAAGTGTAGGGATATTTGATAAGGTTTTAAAATGTACCTTTTTGAGGGGTCGTTTAAGCCCTTATTTGATCACTTTTGTATCCGTTATTACTTAATATCGTTCCTTTTCACTTTTTAGGTATCTTGAAGGCAAAATGCTAGAATGACACTTATTCGGATGAAAAGGCGCGAATATACGAAGAAAATGGCCAAAGTTAAGAATCGAGACACTCAGGCTGCTGGAACTGAAGGTGACGGCGTCAGGCACAAAACAGTGACGCTGTCAGACCACTTTTGTGACGGCTCAGTAGCCAAATTGCTTATTTTCAAGTGACGGCTTCAGGTTTTAAAAGAGTTGGGCGTCGCAACTCAGACGGCCTAGATTTGATCCAGACGACGTCAGATACTGAAGGGGACGGCGTCACAAGCATAAGGTGACTCCGTCGCAAGACTAACGTGACCAAGACGAAACCCTAATGACGGCGACCCTACGGCGTCACAAATCATAAGGTGACGCCGTCGCATATGTAATCTTATATATAGAATCCGAATTGTTTTAGTTTTCAGTGTGTAGTCTTTTGGAGTAAAAACCTAAACCGAACCAAGGCTGTCTTGTACAGTATTTTAGGGTTCCATACCCTATCTTACATCAAGATAAGTGTTTTACTTCATTAATTCAATTATGTCTTCAATTAATTGTGTGTATGCTTGCATGTTTTCTATGTCCAGCTAATTTACTTGTGTGTTTGCTTAGGGAATATGAAACTTAATTATTGAATATTGATTGGTTGTCTCTTATCTTAATTGTTAATGATCTAGTATTGCTATAGGTCATCCGTTGTGTAGTTACTGCTTGATTAATCTTTGTTGAACCTTAGCTTATAGTACCTAGAGTCATTGTAGGCTAAACCATCCGAAGAGTACCTTAGTGTTAAGTTTATAAATCCTAGAGATTTTGTAGGTGATAACCTTTGGTAGTTTCAAAGAGTTAGGGATAAACGCATACCCTACGACCTTAGACACAAAACGCGATTAAGAATAAGGACGTGACAATTCAACCATCAATAGGAGATAATTAAGGAGTAATAAAACCTAAGTAAACACATCTTTAAATCATCATACGAGCACACAATAATTAGACATAGACTACATACACCTCAGATTAGATAATTAGACGAATAGAGTAATCGGTAGAAATACCAAACCCCAAATCCAATACCCCGAGATTCGTACCTTTCCATTTCCTAAAAACATAAAAAGATAAAAAATAATCTTCCTCAACCCCAACCTTAGCGTAGTAACTTCTCACTAGCATTCCTATTCCTCTAGAGAACGATATCAATTCCCGTGGCTTACCCTAATACTACACTACAACGATTAGGTTCACTGCCTAGGGTGTTGAAAAACTTGCTCGACGAAAAGGAAGTTCCTTTGACCCCGAACTAGGCGTGTAGCGTTATCACCCATCTTCACAACCTCCACATTTTCATTCTTCCCATACTCCATGTTTTCACACAACTCCGTTAGCATATCATTCACATTCTTCTCCTCCTCTAAATCCGTAATATTGATTCTCATTTCACCAAGAGCAAAGTCCAATTGGCACTTAGTCGTCACTAGGAAATCACGTCCAAAACAAACATCCGGTTCGTCCGCATTACCTTCTTCTAAAACCACAAAATCAGCTTCAAAGATATGGCCATGGATATTGATGCGTAGATTCTTGACAATATTTCTTCCATACCCTTCGTAATCTAGCCGAACATGGCCAATCTTGTCAAGTACCTTGTCAACAATGTAGTTATCCCCATATGCCATGTTAAGCTGGGCATCTCAAACACTTACTCCTTCGATACTACAAGGTGTTCCAAACCGCATTGAAGGTGAGTCATACCCCGTGAGAGGTGCTTGAGTGAATATCACTACCTTATTCTTCTTGGGAACATGAACTTTACTCTCCCCGACTTCTTCCAAACATTTCGTTCCAATGGCTAACTCCTTCTTGCTCTTCTCCAAGACGTTTCCAATTTTCTCCAAAGAACTACCAGTATCTGTGAACATTTCATCCAAATTGCGAAGATACTCGGAAATACCACTCAAACTATCCATATCAAACTTATCTAAACAAAACAAAACCAAATACAAATCATCCAAATTATTAGCGTAGAGTTAGTTACAATCAAAACATACTATAGAAATACATTCTCAACAAGTTAAGACACTTATTAAAACTAAAAACAAAAGCTAAAACTTGAAATTAAGAAAATAAAAAAATGTTAACGAGAGCTCCAACCGGATCGGTTAGCCCTCCAACCGATTCGGTTGGAGGTATGCCTCAGAACCAATTCACCCAGCCGAAACGGTTACGGGTTCCGACCGATCGGCTGGAGTGAATTTCCAGAATTTTTTTTAAATAATAATAATAATAATTAAAAAATTAATAAAAGACAATTAATTAAAACTTTAACTCTAATAAATGTAACTACTTATTTACCTATTAATTAAAAAACATTAACTATACTAATTAAGCCTAAACAAACATTAACTAGACTTTAATAACTAATCATTATAACTAACTAAAACTTCTAAAAATGAAAATTAAACTAAATCATTAAACTAATCAAGACATAATTTAATAGAGATTAAATAAAACTAAAGATAATATATAACTCCAAAAATCTAAAAATAATAAAAACAAACATAGCAAGCATCAATACTAGCAAAAAAAAAGAAATAACAGGAATTAACTTAAACACTTAAACACATAACACTAGATTATCAAGAAACTAGAAAAAGAAAAACATAATATTTTTACGAGAGGCCCAACCGAATCGGTTGCTTGCGCAGCCGATCGGTTGGCCTAAAAACCAACTTTTTCTTCTTTTTTTTCAAAAACACTTTAAACTAAACTCAAACACTATAAAAAATACAGAAAATAACAAATCAAAACAACTCAAATCCCCGACAGCGGCGTCAAAAACTTGATGTGCTCAACCGTGTTCAAGTTTTAAAATTTATAAACACGATTTATCCGGGTTTAACACATACGAGCAAGTATACTCGTTCGTGATAGCAAAGGTGGGTAAGTCGAGATCATCCCAAGGGATTTGCGTTTAATTTGTTAAAATGTTTGAGACAAGAAAGCTTTTCAATGCTTCCTTCAAAGTGATGCTTTTATAAAAATCCAAATTAAAGAAACTGTAACACCCCGCCTTTTCGGAGCATTAAAAACCTCAAATTTACCTTATATCAGCGGAAGCTTCTACTCATAGTCAATCTCAAATAATCTCCTGATTACTAAGCAGCTCATCTGGGTTGCACAAATTTTAAAAGAGTTTTGGATCAGCCAAAGGCCTAGTGAGAATTCATGGTTTGCACGTATAAAAACAATTCTTATAATATCAAACACTTTTCCAATAACATCAAACTTGTAAAACAATCATGCAATTTGCTCAAATATCATTTAATTACTATTCAGTGATCACATATTCTCAATACTTATTAACAGTCAACAAAATCAACGATTCAACACATATCACCAAACCATATAAACCAACTATTCATTATTTTTCCGTTCGGTTCAACGGTTCCAACTTTCTTTATTTCCGTTCGGTTCAACGGTTCCAACTTTCTTTATTTCCACGATTCACAATTCAACATTTATACGGTTCACGATTTATAATCCAACATTTATATATCTCTTCATGTACATATAGCATATTTCTCAACATTCGCTTATTATCGAAGAATCCAAACACGCAGTAAATAACGATCATTTAAACAAGTTTGCATGATACTATTTCGAATAAAGTGCAACCCAATTTAAAAAGCACATGAAAACTCACCTGAATGCTCAGAATTACAGTTCACTTTAGGCCAAAAAAACGTCACCCTTTCTTCAATGAATCTACATAGATTAAGGTTCGTATGATAAATATCTCAAATTTTAGGGTGTATTATGTCATTTCAATATAGTTCAAGGTTTGCATGCGACAACATTTAAAGATGAGGGTTTATAATGCAATACAACTTAAAGAGTTTATTTTTCTTTGCAAAATTTCTTAACACGTTAATAAGAAAACTACATGCTTCATATTACATCTTTTACGGACATGGTCGACTTATATTCAAGCAGGTTCGCGGTTCTTAATATTAATATTTATGGCCAAGTAACCATACCAAATTACTAACTCCCGACTCATCTTCCCGACACCCCATCAAAAATGTAAAACGACTCACCCATTTACCCCGCGATCACCCTTAAAGTTACCCCCTCGCAAGACCATGCTTCTACCCTTTTCTTTTGTAATATCAGAATGTCTATGTATATGGCCAGTACTTGCAAGGACACTAACCAATGACTCATTAACACCCACGTAAAGGTCATGCATATCAGAATGTCTTTTGTAATATGAGAATGTCTTTTGTAATATGATTCACTTCACGTAAAGGTCATGCATTCACAAATTAACACCCACGACCCACACTTATGAATCTTCATCGCAAAATATCATTCGACCCTAAGCACATGTATACACACAAACTACATTTGACATACCCTTAACACAAGTACTCGTTCATGTCTTTACCGTCACCCATGTTAAACCATTCGAACACCAACAACCAAACCATTGTTTCATCTACACCCTTTCTAAAGAATAGTTTGTACATAATCTCTTTACCCCATTCAATTCATGCACCCACAACCTAACCCACGCATGACATCTCAACTTCAAACATGCTTAAGACACAACCATGCTCAATGCGAGATCCCTTTTTATTAGTTACCTCAGGTTTGTTTCTTGTTTGCACAGGTTAAAAAGGCTTGAGTAGTATAAAATAAACATGGGTCGACTAGTAGAGGTTTTAGGTATTATATGTTTATCATTTCATGTGATGCTTATATAAGTGTTATAATAGATTCAAGAGGAAAAACAACCAATTAAGAAGACTAATATGAAAAGAACATGCATGGGTCGAATAGGTTTTCAAAAGCAGCTTCTATACCAATTAATAGTATACATTAGTCGACATATATAGAGTTTCACTTCCATGATTTCATGCAGCCTTGAACTCGATAAATCTTAGCCATGTTTTATTTCTTTATGTAACGTGTTATAAGGGTACAAAAACAGGCGCATGGTGAGACACGACACACGATCAGAATTCAAAAAGAGCAAAAGGAAAAGACGTGGTGACGATAATACCTTTGAACGTGCCAAGAACGAAGAAGACGAGGTCAAGAACACGCAACCAAGCACCCCCTTTTGTCTTTACTACCCACGACCAGCAGGAATATGAACCCACAACAAAACCAAGCGACTCATGTACCACAATACCCACGATACCAGCAACTAAAGGACTCCGTACAACCTTCTCTTGGACTTTCTTATGTGTCGACAGAAAAATGAGAGAGGGAAGGAGTTTTGCCGTCACTTGTCTAGATGAATTAGGGTTTGGTGTGTGTTGTTTTGGGTGAGATATGGTGCTCTAAATAGAGATAAGAATGAGATAATTGAGGCAATGATTTTGGTGCCTTTGGCGTCTCTTCCTAACCGAATAGGGAAAACAATAAAGACCAAAACATATTTTTATTCACTTGCCTACTATACTTGTGTCTCATTTATTTAAATGACTAGTGTATGACTTATCATTGTGTTATATTTATTATGTAAAGTCAAATTTCTAATTTTCTATTATATAGTGTTCGTAGTTAACGACTTTTGATTATTATAACGAGGGGCATTATGGTCTTTGAACACGTTTACGGATTTTAGGGTTTTACAATTCTCCTCCTCTAAAAAAAAATTTCGTCCTCGAAATTTAAAACAAAATCAGTCATGGGCGCTTTTTTATAACATCATATTCGTTCAATACTCTAAACTTTATTATGCAACTAAAATTCAAAAAAAACCAACCAATAATGTATGCAATCCAACTTAGAAGCATAATAAACCAAACTTAATAATTCAAAAACTTCAAAATTCATAATCCTTAAGAACTGAAGGGTACTATTAGGCGTCACATGCTTCTTTATTATATTCTTTCTAATATGGAGTGTCTTAAGTCTTCTCTGTTATTAGTTGAAAAACTCTTCCCATCGTCTTTCGTGGTTGAGTATCCTTGTACTCTCCTCGCTTGCCTCTGTATCCTGCTTTCTCTTGTGGATCGAGAGGCTTCCATTCAGAACAATCAGCGATCTTGTGCCCCGGTTTCTTACATCTAAAACAAACCCAATCAGCTTTACAGTCCTTTGATGCATGTCCTGGTTTCCCACAATTACGACAATCATCATGCCAACATTTCCCCTTATGGGTTTTCTTGCATATGGTACATGGTTTATACTCCCCAACATCCTCTACTTTTCCACCATTGATTTTGATCTTTTTCACGTCTTCATCCCGACTCTCTCTCTTTCTTTTGTTATCTCCTCCTTCCTCTAGTTGTCGGTTATTTTCCTTTTCTATCATTAAAGCAAGCTGATTCGGTGCAAAACCGTCAAGTTTTCTCACGCAAGCTGACCACTTGTGAATGACCAGCCGTAAAAAACTTAAAACAGCTTAAGCACAAATGCAATGAAGATCAGGAGAGTATAGTGTTTCCCCAGGTCGTTAAGTCCCAACGAGCTGTGCGAGAATAGCCAAACGTGTAGTGATCGAGAGGATTTGAACGGGAAAGGATTGTGATTGATCTATACCTAAAGAGAAAGCCCATAAACTATAGGGGCTTAAATGCAAATTAAAAAGATAAAAAATATTAAATAAACGCTATCACTATATTTAAAATGATGTTTTTGTTTTTATGTTTTTATAAAACTGAATTTAAAAACTACGTAACGTACAAATGAAAACGTGAAACTTACACAATATAAATCCTAAAAATATGAAAATGACATTTTTACAAACCTAATGATAAAAGAAAATTTTTAGAAAAAGAAAATTATTTTTATAACTAATTATCTAATTATTATTAATTAAAAACTATTTTTAACTATTAAATAATATCCTAAATTACAAGAATATAGGAAATAAACCTAGAAAAATAAAATTAAGACTTAGAAAAATCTAAAATAACAAAAGAGAATTTTCAAAACTATTTTTATATTTTTCTGATTATTTTTCTATTTTTTATGTATTAAAAACTATTAAATATTAATTAAATTATTTAAAAATACAAATTTAACTAAGAAAAATCTAGAAAAATATTTTTTTGACTTTTTATATTTATCTTAACTTAAGAAAAATGAAAAATTATTTTTTTGAACCTTTTCTTAATTTTTTGTATTAAATGCTAATTAAAAGTGCTTAAAAACTAATTTAAATGTAGAAAAATAGCAAACAAACTTGGAAAAATATGAAAATTTCAGGAAAACTCTAAAATTATATGAGGAATCAAGGAAAAATAGAAAAAGAAGTGCTTGTGTGGAGGAATTTGAAACTGATGTACAAGTGCTTATTGAAATAAGCACTTGAATAAGCAAATGGGCACCAAAAGCTACCAAACTGATACACAAGCTACAATAAGCTAAAACAACTCTAAATCAACTAAAAACAACAACCCATAACCTCTGATTTGCAAGTTGGCACAGATTTGATGTTTGAGCTTTTGTGTGCAAAAACAGATTTGGGTCACTACTTTGAGCTAGAAAATAAGCAAACCAATAAGCTGAAACAGCAAAATGGAAGTGGGACCCTGCACTAGACCTGGGTGACTATCTAAAACCCCAAGCTGAGACCTAGAGAAGCTCAAATGAGCCTTGTGCAAGAGTCTGCAATACCTGCATAACCCCTGTGCAGACTTAATGCCCTGCACAGGGGATTCAATCCCATGTTGACAAGCTTAAATGAAGCTCAAGAAAAATTCACAAAATTAAACAAAAATGAGGATAAGAAAATAGACCAGGTTGACTTTTTAAAATCACTAGTTTCATTGAATTTGACTCAAAAATGAGCCCAATAAAAATCACCTTAGAGTGGCCAAAACTGAGATTTTCAATATTTTGACTTTTTCACAAACATGGAAAGTTGACTAATTTGAGTTTTGATCTAGAATTGTGAACTGAAAATGGTATATTATGAAGAAATAAGACTGAAGCAAGCTAGTTCTATGAATTTCAAACACAAAATAAAACTTGGATCTAGCAAAATCCCAACAGATAAGGAATTTGAGATGGTTGACAGTGATTTTGACTTTGATGGGTTATAGGCACATAAGTAAGACAGATATGAGTATCTATGAACTGGACAAGCATATAACAACAAGAGTTAAGTACTGAACTAAACTTAAAGACAGGTTGAGCTGCAAAACCAAACACACCTATAATGACTGATTTGCAAATGAATTTCAACCAACTGCTGGTTTAGTTAATGTAGACACTCAAATATAGTTTAACTACTAATTACCACTTAATTAAACAAGCATAAACTATCCTTAACCACAAATGCAGATACAACACATTTTTGCAAACTGAAATGAAAATGTAAAATGGACAGATGCTTACAAATGTCCAGCTGTTGTAGCAAGCTAAAACCAAACCCAATTCTAATATGTCCTAGTCTAATCCAACCCAAATAAACCTCTGCAACACCCATTATCAGCTTCCATGCCCATTCTTGGCCCAGTTTGACTTTTATTGACCATTTCACAAACTGCTTGAATCTAAATGCATAAGCTTACAAAAAGCTTTCAATGGCTTAAATAAACTTAATGAAGCTTAAAATAAGCCATTAACAACTTGGACAGTAGAGTTGGAAACTGAAAATTTCAACAGTAGACTGGAAACTTGGAATTTATATAAAAAGTTGAATTGATCTTCAAAAGCACATTACAATGATTTCTCAGCTTAATTATGATACACAAAAACTAAAATTACAACATTTGCTTTAAACTAAAACATTAATTTTAAAAAACGACATTAAGGAAAATTTTGTAAAACTAACTACTGCCTTGTTTCATCTTTCTTCTTCCTCTTTTATAGCTCCCAATGCTTCCACGTGTCCTCTTGATCCAATCCCACCACTCTTTTGAGCCAATGGGTGAGCAGAGGCCATATTGGCCATTTGATGATTTTGGCGGGAAAAAGGCATTTGACCTGTGTGGCTTCTGAGCTAGCAACTAGGGGGGGGGGTGGATTTGTAGGGGTGATGATGAGGTTTTGAGGAGATAAGGAGTGTGATGAGGTGATGGGAGAGTGGGTTGCAGAGGAGTAGCAGGCAAGTGGGGAAGAAAACCCAGTTGGGAGGGAAAGGGCTTGTTTGACTGTTTTTGACCAAAGGGTCAAAATGGAAGGGTCAAGGGGTAAGGCAGGGTCACAATGGCATATGGCAGGGGTCATAATCTGTTTTGACAAGGCTATGTTGTAAAATGACAAGGACTTGTTTGTAATTCTGCCAAACTAGAAGGACCAATCCTGTAATTTTCCAAAGTTGTTACAAGGGACCAATATTGACAATTTCCAATAGTACAAGGACTAGTTTTGACATTTTCAAATTTTCAGGGACCAAACTTGACATTTTTGAAAGTTGAGGGACCTTTTCTGCCATTTAACAAAAGATTTTATTCAAGGACCATTTTTGACAATTTGGAATATTTCAGGGACCTTGAATAACATTTTTCTTTATTTTGTTTTACCAGGGACTGTTTTTGACAACTTTTGAAACTTGGGGGACTAAAACTGCCAATTATGCAAATTTGATACGTTTTTCACCAGATTTTGACATTTTTGCATTTAAAACACATAAAACACTTATTTGTGATATTTTTATCATTTTGATGCATTTCTGAGTGTTTTCAGATGTTTTTGCAGTTTAAATGGTACAAAAATGATGAGTATTTAGACACTCATCAATCCCCCACACTAAGATATTGCTAGTCCCTAGCAATGTTTTGAGAAAAATTAATGGATTTTATCTCTTTACCAAAAGCCATTACTTCTGGAGTAGCCAAATGTTTCAGTTCAAGTAAGAACCTTGGTACACCGATAACCAAATGATTTTGAGCAAATCACCAGCTTTCAACGGATTTGATTTGTCTTTACCAGAAGCCGTTTGCTCTGGACTAGCCAACTCTTAGATAAATTATCAATATTATCTTTGGTGAGCTGATTACCAATTATGGTTTTTCCACTGCCTTTACCGCAAGCCATAAACTTGCGGGCTAGCCAACTCTTCACTTTTAAGGATATGGTGAGCTGAATACCATACAATTTTGGGCAAATTGCAAGCCGTCAACGGATTTGAGATATCTTTACCAAGATCCGTTTGCTCCTGGATTAGCCAATCCTTTTGTGGGTTAGACATGGTGGACTGATTACCATTTGTTGTGTTTAGTACAGAGTACTTCCACTAATTTTTTTTTTAAATTTGGCCATTTTGGGGGAAAAAAGGACTAAAAGGGTACATTTACGATCAAAATTCGTCAGAATTTCCCCCCCACACTTAGAAATGAATATTGTCCTCAATATTCAAAGTACCGGCTGTTATGCCGAAACTTAGAACGTAAAAAGATAACATTCTAGCTAAGTGTAGAAACACAACAATTATTCTCTTTTTTTAATATTTACAATTTTCATTCATTTATTAGATCTATATACAACATGTGGGGCATCTCCCCCACACTAGGATGGTACACACGGGTGAAAACCCATGTTTAGCTACTGTTTTTGATTACCGAGTCGCTAGCTTGACTCGACCCCGAATTAATTGGTTCATGGGGAAGTAAGTGGAAGAGACAATCTCCATCGGACTTTCATTCAAGATGTTTGGATAAACATTTGAGGTACGTGAAAGTTCCACACCGATGAGATACAGAGACAGACCCGGCTCACAAATGGTACATGGAAATGCCGGGGTCAAAGATAATGTCTTCATTCCCGAAGGAGTGAAGAACAGGAGAAGCCACGGGATAGGTGAAGAAGAGAAAGAAAGTCATGATAATGATCTTGACTAACTCATCATCATCAGAAGGGGAATTCATGATAGCATGAATTTCATCTTTTAAGCTCAATTGGTCTAGACATATCTCGGGTGTGTCTAGATCAAAGTAGAAGTTATCATACTCTGGTGGAGATATGATATGATGGGGTTCATCTGAGAACTCCATGAAGGTGAATGAATCATATTCAGAATTGATATGAGTGGGTTCACTGGTGAACTCCTCCACTGTAAATGATTCATAATCGGGGAGAGAATTATGAGAATGAAAAGTGGTACTGCCACTAATCTTCTCTCCCATATCATTAAAACAGAAGGCTTTCATTTCCGGAATAGAATCATCGGAAAGAATGTCACTATCCTTAATGGGGATAGGAGATGAAATAGGTTTTTCATTGAAAGCCTCGATTTTAGAAATGAGAAGACTGACCTTCAGTAATGTTGCACGAAGTGTTTCATCTTTGATTTCAGTGTCAGTAACTTCATCATTCTCTTCTTCTAAGCTAACAAGCTCAGAAGGTAAATCTTCCACATAAACGATGGCTCCACAAGATAACGAATCATTATCATTAGAATCGGAGAACATCTCAATATGATCATTTTGGAAGACGAGAGGAGGAGGGATATCACACACATGATCAAGAATTCCCTGTGACTCTCTTGGGATTGGGACAAGGTTCTCAACACTAGACTTTATGAATTCGTCCGATTCCTTTTCAGGAACAGTGTCAAGATGCTCGTCCCCCATGTTCAGAGAGTGAGTGGGAGCTTTGGGTGTGATAGCAGTTGTTTGAGAATGAATCTCAACTGCTGGGATATCATCTGATGAACTTGATGAATCAAGGGTATCCTCATCATCACTGTCATCAGGAATAAAACGAAACTGAGAGCTAGATCTGGCTGCTTTTTCTTTTGCAATTGATTCCCTAACAGATTTTTCAAAGGCAATTTGGGAATTTATTTTAGCAGCCTGCTCTTCAGCTAGCAATTCTTCCATGGATTTCTAATGTGAATTTTGAATGACAGGACATTGTGGGAGTGGAGATTTGTCAAAACCGGAAGGTTGACATTGATAATCATCATGAGGACCCCCACAATATACACAAGAAATACTGGGAGCATTTTGAAATGCTGTTTTACACAACTCCTCAGTTCTTTTCACTGATTCCAGAAGCTCTAGAAAAGTGTCTTGTTGGGCTTGCTGAGGAGTTTGATTCATTTGGCACTGTGGAGGTTGGTCGTGATATGGATAGTCGTAATTGTTACAAGGAAATGGATTCCCTGTTTGACAATCAGAGCTGAAATGGGAACCTCCACAGTTCTCACAACAGTAAAACTGTTGATCCTGGATTGGTGAATCATATGGATATTGGTCATAACCAAAGTTCTGAGCATCACCGGAAAACTGTTCATAGACAAACGTGTTTCCGGATTGACACTCAAATCCTTGGTGAGGACCTCCACAAAATTCACAGCAGTTAGGTTGGTTATATGAAGATAAGTCGGGCTGTGGTGGGTAATTGGAAAAGTTTGAGGGGTCGTTAAATGAGTTCTGATTAGGATCATAATCAAATGAATTCCTCGAACCACAAAACAAACAACTCCCGTTACGGATATCATTACCACATTGTACACACGTACACCAACGACAGGGTGAACCATAAAGAGGCTCACCACATCCGACACAAGGAATAAACGATTCTATTTGAGAGTTATGAGAAGGAATCTGTTTATTCAAAGAATCAACAAAACCAACATGGTGATCTGAATGACTATCAAGTCTCGAAGAACATTTTGAAAAATCCGGAGGTGGGACAAGTGGTGTGCTCTGAGAGCTAGCAATTTCCACCACTTCCGTTATGGTCTCCGGTTCTGGTTCTTGAGAAACGTGAAGATTAGGCAAGTCATTCTTGCTGGCCACCGGTCTAAATTCTGCATGTTTGCTTTTAACCGTAAATCGTGAAAGTTTAGGATCAATTCTAGACGGCTTAGGAGCAATTGAGGGATTAGGTTTTTGGATAACCGTAGGTTGGACGTTTTTAGCACTTCCATTATTAGAGGGAAGTACTTGGTCATTTGTCACCCCGGTTTCTCGTTCTATTTCCCTACGCAGAATCAATGGATCATCACGAACAACACGGATTCTTGACATTTGTGATAAAGTCTGAAGCTTTTCAGCTTCGTCCCAGAATTCGTCGTAGTCGAGAGATTCCATGAGAATAGAAGTATAGAATCAAATGTATATAGGGTAAAGGGATAAAGAATTAAAAAGGGTAAGAGGGTAAAGAGGAATATTTTTGGTATTTTTGAAAAACATGATGTAGAAACAAAGAATGAAAATCTTTTTGGGTTTTTGGATTATATAGATGGTATAAACAAGGAGTGATGTCAAATCACTAATCTGCTAAACGTAAGACTATTAGCACTGCTCCCCGGCAGCGGCGCCAAAATTTGATTCGGTGCAAAACCGTCAAGTTTTCTCACGCAAGCTGACCACTTGTGAATGACCAGCCGTAAAAAACTTAAAACAGCTTAAGCACAAATGCAATGAAGATCAGGAGAGTATAGTGTTTCCCCAGGTCGTTAAGTCCCAACGAGCTGTGCGAGAATAGCCAAACGTGTAGTGATCGAGAGGATTTGAACGGGAAAGGATTGTGATTGATCTATACCTAAAGAGAAAGCCCATAAACTATAGGGGCTTAAATGCAAATTAAAAAGATAAAAAATATTAAATAAACGCTATCACTATATTTAAAATGATGTTTTTGTTTTTATGTTTTTATAAAACTGAATTTAAAAACTACGTAACGTACAAATGAAAACGTGAAACTTACACAATATAAATCCTAAAAATATGAAAATGACATTTTTACAAACCTAATGATAAAAGAAAATTTTTAGAAAAAGAAAATTATTTTTATAACTAATTATCTAATAATTATTAATTAAAAACTATTTTTAACTATTAAATAATATCCTAAATTACAAGAAAATAGGAAATAAACCTAGAAAAATAAAATTAAGACTTAGAAAAATCTAAAATAACAAAAGAGAATTTTCAAAACTATTTTTATATTTTTCTGATTATTTTTCTATTTTTTATGAATTAAAAACTATTAAATATTAATTAAATTATTTAAAAATACAAATTTAACTAAGAAAAATCTAGAAAAATATTTTTTTGACTTTTTATATTTATCTTAACTTAAGAAAAATGAAAAATTATTTTTTTGAACCTTTTCTTAATTTTTTGTATTAAATGCTAATTAAAAGTGCTTAAAAACTAATTTAAATGTAGAAAAATAGCAAACAAACTTGGAAAAATATGAAAATTTCAGGAAAACTCTAAAATTATATGAGGAATCAAGGAAAAATAGAAAAAGAAGTGCTTGTGTGGAGGAATTTGAAACTGATGTACAAGTGCTTATTGAAATAAGCACTTGAATAAGCAAATGGGCACCAAAAGCTACCAAACTGATACACAAGCTACAATAAGCTAAAACAACTCTAAATCAACTAAAAACAACAACCCATAACCTCTGATTTGCAAGTTGGCACAGATTTGATGTTTGAGCTTTTGTGTGCAAAAACAGATTTGGGTCACTACTTTGAGCTAGAAAATAAGCAAACCAATAAGCTGAAACAGCAAAATGGAAGTGGGACCCTGCACTAGACCTGGGTGACTATCTAAAACCCCAAGCTGAGACCTAGAGAAGCTCAAATGAGCCTTGTGCAAGAGTCTGCAATACCTGCATAACCCCTGTGCAGACTTAATGCCCTGCACAGGGGATTCAATCCCATGTTGACAAGCTTAAATGAAGCTCAAGAAAAATTCACAAAATTAAACAAAAATGAGGATAAGAAAATAGACCAGGTTGACTTTTTAAAATCACTAGTTTCATTGAATTTGACTCAAAAATGAGCCCAATAAAAATCACCTTAGAGTGGCCAAAACTGAGATTTTCAATATTTTGACTTTTTCACAAACATGGAAAGTTGACTAATTTGAGTTTTGATCTAGAATTGTGAACTGAAAATGGTATATTATGATGAAATAAGACTGAAGCAAGCTAGTTCTATGAATTTCAAACACAAAATAAAACTTGGATCTAGCAAAATCCCAACAGATAAGGAATTTGAGATGGTTGACAGTGATTTTGACTTTGATGGGTTATAGGCACATAAGTAAGACATATATGAGTATCTATGAACTGGACAAGCATATAACAACAAGAGTTAAGTACTGAACTAAACTTAAAGACAGGTTGAGCTGCAAAACCAAACACACCTATAATGACTGATTTGCAAATGAATTTCAACCAACTGCTGGTTTAGTTAATGTAGACACTCAAATATAGTTTAACTACTAATTACCACTTAATTAAACAAGCATAAACTATCCTTAACCACAAATGCAGATACAACACATTTTTGCAAACTGAAATGAAAATGTAAAATGGACAGATGCTTACAAATGTCCAGCTGTTGTAGCAAGCTAAAACCAAACCCAATTCTAATATGTCCTAGTCTAATCCAACCCAAATAAACCTCTGCAACACCCATTATCAGCTTCCATGCCCATTCTTGGCCCAGTTTGACTTTTATTGACCATTTCACAAACTGCTTGAATCTAAATGCATAAGCTTACAAAAAGCTTTCAATGGCTTAAATAAACTTAATGAAGCTTAAAATAAGCCATTAACAACTTGGACAGTAGAGTTGGAAACTGAAAATTTCAATAGTAGACTGGAAACTTGGAATTTATATAAAAAGTTGAATTGATCTTCAAAAGCACATTACAATGATTTCTCAGCTTAATTATGATACACAAAAACTAAAATTACAACATTTGCTTTAAACTAAAACATTAATTTTAAAAAACGACATTAAGGAAAATTTTGTAAAACTAACTACTGCCTTGTTTCATCTTTCTTCTTCCTCTTTTATAGCTCCCAATGCTTCCACGTGTCCTCTTGATCCAATCCCACCACTCTTTTGAGCCAATGGGTGAGCAGAGGCCATATTGGCCATTTGATGATTTTGGCGGGAAAAAGGTATTTGACCTGTGTGGCTTCTGAGCTAGCAACTAGGGGGGGGGGGGTGGATTTGTAGGGGTGATGATGAGGTTTTGAGGAGATAAGGAGTGTGATGAGGGGATGGGAGAGTGGGTTGCAGAGGAGTAGCAGGCAAGTGGGGAAGAAAACCCAGTTGGGAGGGAAAGGGCTTGTTTGACTGTTTTTGACTGTTTTTGACCAAAGGGTCAAAATGGAAGGGTCAAGGGGTAAGGCAGGGTCACAATGGCATATGGCAGGGGTCATAATCTGTTTTGACAAGGCTATGTTGTAAAATGACAAGGACTTGTTTGTAATTCTGCCAAACTAGAAGGACCAATCCTGTAATTTTCCAAAGTTGTTACAAGGGACCAATATTGACAATTTCCAATAGTACAAGGACTAGTTTTGACATTTTCAAATTTTCAGGGACCAAACTTGACATTTTTGAAAGTTGAGGGACCTTTTCTGCCATTTAACAAAAGATTTTATTCAAGGACCATTTTTGACAATTTGGAATATTTCAGGGACCTTGAATAACATTTTTCTTTATTTTGTTTTACCAGGGACTGTTTTTGACAACTTTTGAAACTTGGGGGACTAAAACTGCCAATTATGCAAATTTGATACGTTTTTCACCAGATTTTGACATTTTTGCATTTAAAACACATAAAACACTTATTTGTGATATTTTTATCATTTTGATGCATTTCTGAGTGTTTTCAGATGTTTTTGCAGTTTAAATGGTACAAAAATGATGAGTATTTAGACACTCATCACAAGCTCTACTGCTTCTTGAAAAGTTGCAGGTCATGCTTGTTGAACAGGACCCCTAATTCCAGCTTTTAAACCCCATATGTATTGTTTGATCCTTCTTTCCTCAGTAGCTACCTGATATTTTGCAAATCTTGCCTTTTCATTAAACTTTGCCGTGTTTTTCGGAACTGTCATATCATTCTGTTGCAGCTTCAAGAATTCCTCCTCAAGCTTATCCATCAATCCTTGGGGACAATAATTTTCCATGACCAAATCTTCAAATTGTTCCCATGTCATAGCACTCACAGCTTCATTACCACGAGCGATCTTGATCATATTCCACCAATGTCGCGCTTCTCCTTTAAGCAAATGGGATGCATACTTCACCCTTTGTCCACGTGAGCATTCACTAATTTCAAAGATGTCCTCTATCTCCTTTAACCAGTTGGTGACAATCACAGGGTCGCTATCTCCATGAAATTCAGTCGGTTTGCAATTTAAGAAGGATTTGTAGCTACATCCGTCTCTCTGGGCTTCTTCGTTTCTTAGTCTCTCAGCCTTTCTTTTCTTTTCCTGCTCCTCTGCAGCCCTCTTATCTTCCATTGCTTTTCTCCTCCTCTCAGCATCTTCATTTAACTTTTTCTTTTTCTCAGCCTCTTCTGCAGCTTTCCTAGCTTCTTCTGCCTTCATAAAGTTTTCTTGACTTTGAGCCAGAATAGTGGGCATGTGTTCTGACATAATTCTTATGATTTCGTTACTTAGTTCTCCTTTGGTAACAGGCACATCTTGGTTCTTTGTTGGATTTAACTTGGAGCCACCCCCACCTTTTCCTTCCATTTCTCTGTGCCATTATCATTGAAGTCCATAAGATATCTAAGAGGCCAACGTATCTATCTATATAAAGGCATATAATTCATGTCAAAATACAACTATTACTCCTTATCTTTAATGAGCCTAGTAATCACTAACTATCAACTATTTTTGCAACTTAAATACCTAATCCGGGTTTAAGACTAGGTTCCTAAAACCTAATTCACTTAAACCTATGGCTCTGATACCAACTGTAACACCCCGCCTTTTCGGAGCATTAAAAACCTCAAATTTACCTTATATCAGCGGAAGCTTCTACTCATAGTCAATCTCAAATAATCTCCTGATTCCTAAGCAGCTCATCTGGGTTGCACAAATTTTAAAAGAGTTTTGGATCAGCCAAAGGCCTAGTGAGAATTCATGGTTTGCACGTATAAAAACAATTCTTATAATATCAAACACTTTTCCAATAACATCAAACTTGTAAAACAATCATGCAATTTGCTCAAATATCATTTAATTACTATTCAGTGATCACATATTCTCAATACTTATCAACAGTCAACAAAATCAACGATTCAACACATATCACCAAACCATATAAACCAACTATTCATTATTTTTCCGTTCGGTTCAACGGTTTCAACTTTCTTTATTTCCGTTCGGTTCAACGGTTCCAACTTTCTTTATTTCCGTTCGGTTCAACGGTTCCAACTTTCTTTATTTCCACGATTCACAATTCAACATTTATACGGTTCACGATTTATAATCCAACATTTATATATCTCTTCATGTACATATAGCATATTTCTCAACATTCGCTTATTATCGAAGAATCCAAACACGTAGTAAATAACGATCATTTAAACAAGTTTGCATGATACTATTTCGAATAAAGTGCAACCCAATTTAAAAAGCACATGAAAACTCACCTGAATGCTCAGAATTACAGTTCACTTTAGGCAAAAAAAAAAGGTCACCCTTTCCTCAATGAATCTACATAGATTAAGGTTCGTATGATAAATATCTCAAATTTTAGGGTGTATTGTGTCATTTCAATATAGTTCAAGGTTTGCATGCGACAACATTTAAAGATGAGGGTTTATAATGCAATACAACTTAAAGAGTTTATTTTTCTTTGCAAAATTTCTTAACACGTTAATAAGAAAACTACATGCTTCATATTACATCTTTTACGGACATGGTCGACTTATATTCAAGCAGGCTCGCGGTTCTTAATATTAATATTTACGGCCAAGTAACCATACCAAATTACTAACTCCCGACTCATCTTCCCGACACCCCATCAAAAATGTAAAACGACTCACCCATTTACCCCGCGATCACCCTTAAAGTTACCCCCTCGCAAGACCATGAAGGAACAAAGAATCAAGATTATTCTATATCTACGCACAAAGTTCAAGCTCGAGAAAAGTAAAGACCTAATCAAGTGGAGCACCTTTTGAATGACCACCCCTTAGGGGGAGATTGTTAGCCTTAATAGTTTTATTAGAAGTGATGGTCATTCACGTTTAGGAACTTTGTAACGTGTGTTAGATATCATGATTGAATAGTCATCAGGCTCGTGGATTGGGCTAAGCTAATTGGGTATTAGTTTAGTTAAGCTAGCATTGTATAAGTTCATGTAACCCAATCCATGTCCAAGCCCATATACGGCCCATGGCCAAGCCTTAGGGCATCCTTTGTCTTGTACTATAAATACCCCTCAAGTATGTCATTTGAGGGGGGTGCTTGAGTGTGTGTGTGTGTGTTTTCCTTTGAAGCAATATAACATATTATTGTTTTCTTTCTTCTCTCTATCTCTCTAAATATACATACGAATTCATATTCAAGACACCATCTCTCATCTTAATCTTTATTTCTTTCATCTTCACGCATAGTTTGTGTTTGTGTTTAACGTGATATAAGTGTTGGGTTTGTGATAAGGTTGATAAAAGTAAGGTCCTACAATTGGTATCAATCGCCTAACAATGGTTTAGGAGTGTTTGTGTTTGTTTTGAAGGGTTACGCGTACTGCTCTCGTTAGTCATATTTGCCACGCTTAAAGCTTTAATTTTTGCACTTAAAAATTCAAGATTCTTGTGGTTTAAGGTTTATTTGGTGCTAAAGTTTCAGTTTTTTGGAAAAAGTTTGAAGCTTTACGTGTTTTTCTTCATTTTTGAACTCGTGTTTGGTTCATTGGTCATTTATACTCGTAAGCTATACAAGCACTTTGGGTGAAAAAGGTCAACATTTTTGTGTTATTCGAGTGTTTTTAAGGCTATCTGTGCAAGAGAAATCGTTTGAATCACTGGAAATTTTTTACGCGTAGGTCAAAACCCTAGTTCTACGCGTAAGAAAGTCAAACTACGCATAACTTTCTATGCATAAGCTTTTGGTGCAGATTCTTCGAGCTATAACGATTACTCAGTGCTTCCCTCACTTGGATAAGTTTGTGGAACACTTCGACTTTGGATATCCCTTACACTGTGATAGTGTAAAGGATTTTTGGGCAAAACCCTAATCTTACGCATAAGCTTAGACTTACGCGTAGAACTCTTTACGCTTAAGTATTTTTCTTACGCATAAGCCCTGTCTTACGCATAAGCTAAATCTTACGCATAAGTTTTTCTACGCCTAACTTTAAACTTACGCATAACCATTTCCTACGCCTAAGGAATCCTACGCCTAAGCCATCCTACTCGTAACCATATCCTACTCGTAACTTCTGTTTTCTACGCCTAAGCTATTTCTACGCATAAAGGTTAAAAAAAAAAAATAAAAAAAAAAAATAAATAAATAAAAAAATAAATTTTGGGCCTAAACGTTCAATTTAAATTTTTGGCGGGAAAACTTGAGTAAAATTTAAATTTTTGAGGAGACTAAACGTTCAATTTTTACGCGAGATTCAAATTTTGGTATAACTTGGAAAATTTTGGTCAAAAATTCAAATTTTTGGGCCTAAATTCAAATTTTTTCGGTAAAATTTGGCGTCAAAATTGTCATAACTCAAATTTTTCATACGTCCTTAGAATTGATTTTTATAGTGAATTTCAAATTTTGGGAGAAAATTTTTTACGACCAAGGTTACGAGTACGACTTTCAGAAACACCTCAACCGAGCTTAATCTTCATCAACCACAACTCCTTTATCGTTGAATCGATCCTACATCAACTTTATCATACATACCTTCCTCAATGGCAACTCTGGCAGATCGTCTCAAAACTGCTTTCTTTGATTCATTCTTCAATGACCTAAACATTAGTCCAACTACACCAAATAACAACAACCAATGGATTTCATCGTATAATCCGCAGTTTGCTCAACCAACTATGCATATGGGTCAAGGAGGACAAATGGTTGATGTTATTGGGAATCAGAATGGATTTGCTACGGGTATACAAATGGGGAATCAGATGCAATATGCAGGACAGTTTGATGGACATCAAGGGGGTCAGATTGTGAATCAGAATATGGGATATCAAAATGGGAATAACTGTTTTATGACTTCGGTTCAGCAAGCTACCTCTAACAATCACAACAAAGACTCAGGGTATTTTGATCCAGAATGCAGTGTCAAACGACTGACGAAGCTTGAAAGGATCCAGTACATGTTGATGTTAGCACAGAAAGAAGAATCGGGAATTGAATTGACTGATGCAGAATACGAATTCATGAATCCAAGACGGGCAGATAAAGCAATCAATACTGCAAACTCCAGTCATACAATCAATCAGCAGGACTCAACATCAAGCGGTACTTTTGATAGACCTCCAGTCTATGACACAGATTCACTCAATGAGGTACCAAATTATAGTAATGTTGCTAATCAGTTTACTCATGATGAGCAGCGTTCTGTGTCATCAGCACCAACTTATGATACATACCTGGACAATCCGAGTTGTAGTAATACGAACTCTGAAACTCCAGATGTGGATCCTAATGGCGGCTGTGTGGCACAAAATACTGAGACTGATGAGGAAACCCGTGCTTATTTTGAATCTGTGACAACTCGCAATTTCAGGTCATTTCTCAAATTTACTATTCAAGTTTCACTATTTCATCAATTATCGTAAACTAGGTTTACGAGTATCAAATTCGCGTAACCTTAATGGTTTAGCTGCGAATTCATGAACAATCATCAAGGACATTTCATATAGACTAGGTTTAGTCTACATATCATTAGCATCATCGTCATCATATTAGTTCATGAATGGTTTTGCATTTTTCATTCAACGTAAAATTCTTATTAAATAAACGCTATCGCGTAATTAATTATTTTGAACAATTGATCCGATACTTCCAAAAATTATCCCGATATATTTTTATATTCATAAAAATAATATTATGAGTTTACCCAGTGTTTTAAATTTATTTTGTATATAAATTGTTATATTTATATAATTACGACGGTTTTCGTAAAAACTACACGATAATTATTATTTCACTCAAATTTTGTAAGGAATGTATTTTTATAATTTTTTTTACGACTTCAATATATTTTATTTTGATCCGTTAAAATTTATTTCTAGCTAACGCTACCCTAAATAATTAATTATGTACACAAATTACCAACTATACTTAAACCTTTATACATTTAATTATATAAAATACACTAACTTTTGCTTTGTCCTCCTCTTGTCGACATGAAGTACATGACTCAACAAAAAAATGATGCAAAATATCCTAACTAGTTACACTAGACCTACACATGTAATACTTTTATTATATCCTAATATTTAACACATACATGACATATATCCTTGGTGAAAAAAAAAATATCACTCTCCCTCCCATCTCACTTGAAGACCGGCCATAGGAAGAAACATAGGAGAAATCCCAATTTTTGCAAGATCAAGTTTATTATCACCTCTAGTATACTCTTAATCAAGCTTTTGAAATAAAAACCTAGGGTATTTAGGATAAACCCTTGTTCATTTAACCTCATCAAGTAACTAGTAAGCATTTCATGTTCATATTCATCTTTCATATTTATTTTGTGTTCATTTCATCATATTTAAGAAAAACATGCAAGTCATATCGATGTTTATACCACTTTTTATTGTTTTTAAGTGTTATAAATATATATTCATCATCCTATAATTACTCCTTGAAACATATTACTTTTGGTGATGTCTAGGAACCCATGACACCCTAAGAAGGTGTATGGTAGGATTAGAATAGTTTCGGAGTTGTTTTGAATTGGTTGGAATAGGTTTGGCGCGAGAAAAACTCATTTCGACAAGTTTAATTAAGGGTCTGTCCATATTTTTGAAATCTGGAATTTTCGACAGTAGATAAAAATTTTTGGCCTAGATATTTAGAAAATACACTTTAAAACGAAAACGTGGCCGCTTGAACGGGTTAAAACGGAGTTATAACGAAGAAGTTATGCTATTTTCAAGTTTGACGACGAAAACTATAATCTTCAGAAAATTCAGCATGTTATATCAACTTTTTACGAGTCAAAAATGAATCTTAAGCGTTATTAAATGTGTCGACTTATCAAAAATATATTAGTATACTTTAATACGAAGCTAAGGACATATAAAACGTAGAAAACGGACTTGTAACGATTAAATTACACGTGTTTAGATGAAGTTGCCGTAACTATTATATATAAGAAAAACTAATATATTTCTATTAGACAAATATTACGGCCACAAAGGACCATATTGAGGGTCGTTTTTAACATGGCTGTAGTACTTTTTATAACATGATGTCTTCTAGTAAAAGTAAGTTCGCCTAGCCTATTTTTCAAAATGTCCAACCGTTTGTCAAACGGAGTTGTAACGAGTAAGATACGGTCACTTAAACTTTGCCGAAAACCACCCTTAAACAATATTTTGGACACAAGTACCATACTTTACCTATATTTTTCTCTATGATCATGACCTCTAGGATGAAAACCTAAATGCTAAAACTATGAGATAATGATACAAGCTTCCTAAAACCGTTGAGTTTGTTTCCTAACACTCGACGTGCACCATTTTACGACTAGCTTTTCAAGGCCGTTTTAGTCACTTTCATGAAATTTTCAATGACATTATTTTACGACGAAAAGTTATAATTTCACAATAAATCACTAAACGACTATCGTAGGAGGTTGTTTCAACGTAAATACTTGTAAAGTATTTTATAAAATGACGACATGTCATAAACATATATTTCGACGATAAACGTTATCTTCAAAAATTCACAAGTGGTATAGATATCATACGAATTGCATGCATAACATTACATCATAACTTATTATATATCATATCATTCATAATAGGTCAAGTTTAGAGATTCACGCTACATTTCGGTGTACTCACTTTTGCCATCGCATCATTGTCCAAGTGAGTCATAGCCCCTACTCTTTTAATTGTTTTGAATTACTTTTTGGGGAGATACATGCTCAACAACTTTTATGACATTCATGTCTATTTGCAAACTATATGTTTATCTAAACTGAATGTTTAGTCATACGAAGTAACAGTTTTGCCATACTTAGAATTTCTTTATCATAAATCATAGAACTAAATGTCTTGGTATAATCATTGAACTAAATGTCGTGGTATAATCATTGAACTAAATGTCTTGGTATAATCATTGAGCTAAATGTCTTGGTATAATCATTGAACTAAATGTCTTGGTATAATCATTGAGCTAAATGTCTTGGTATAATCATTGAGCTAAATGTCTTGGTATAATCATTGAGCTAAATGTCTTGGTATAATCATTGAACTAAATGTCGTGGTATAATCATTGAACTAAATGTCTTGGTATAATCATTGAGCTAAATGTCGTGGTATAATCATTGAACTAAATGTCTTGGTATAATCATTGAACTAAATGTCTTGGTATAATCATTGAACTAAATGTCTTGGTATAATCATTGAACTAAATGTCTTGGTATAATCATGGAACTAATGGTCTTGGAACAAATTGAAACAACACTCATATGTGTTATGTCAATTAACTATTAATACATTAAGTTACGCACTATTGTGAATTCATTTGACATCATGTGCTTGAACATAAACTATACACCTTTTGGCAGTGGGTTGTGAACACACAGGTTGCAAGTTTTGTATTGGCGGAACTTGGAACTGAGTGGATTTACAATGCCTTTGTTGCATAAACGATTTTGAAAGGATTTACATTTCATTACAAACTCTATGAACTCACTCAACCTTTGTGTTGACACTTTTTAGCATGTTTTATCTCAGGTATCTAAGGCATTCACTTCATGGCATGCATGTGGACATATCATAGAGTCGCGGTGACGACGCGTCTCACTTGGGTTTTATAAACTTTAAAACATCGTTTGGTTTGTAACTAACTTATTTCCACACAAATTGATTTTCATTTGGGACCTATACTTTGTAAACTCTGATTGTTTTAATAAATCAAACGATGTGTTTTCCAAACGACACTTTAGGTCGTTCAATATAACTGTGATTGTGATGCTATGATAGTCGACCCCCAGGAATTCCATTCCGCTGCAAAACAGGTAATTTGGGGGTGTGACAGATTGGCATCAGAGCTTCAGTTATAGAGAACTAGGTTGCATCATTAACCCTAGACTATAACTACATCATCATAGCATCTCATCATTTTATCATAAGTGCATATTCACTTTACATGCGGTTTATACGTACATTTTTCGAGTTATTTACTTTTATTTCACATCGATTGTCACATGGATGCCTTTAAATACCCATCCCATTATCCTTTCTTCATACTCCAACGTGGAGAATGCCTTGTCATTCCCTATCACAATTTTAACATCATTTGACTCATCACCGATATCATCGAATGCCGAGATAAAACCTTTAAGTACGGCAAAGTCACTCTCACTCCTTTGTTTCACCACTAACATGTCGAGTTACACGCTATTCACACATTAAGTCACTAAACCATCATACATTTGAAGCACTTACAACATCTCATAACCCATCTTTTGGGAACCCGTCGATCATTTTGAAAAATAACCCCAAACTTATCACCTTCTATCACATCTCCTTAGAGCGTTATTTTTTTTTAACATAGGACTTTGCTACGTCTCATTTTTCCTCTTATTTTGAAGAGTTATGGCGCCGAAGAAAGCTGCACCAGAAATGACACCAGCTGCTATCCAAAAGTACGTAGAGGATAGTATATCCGAGGCACTAAGGAAAGAACGAGCAATGGTAACTGCTGCTGCCGAGGCCGCAACTGCTGTTGAAACTGCTAGACTTGTTTACATCAGAAGGTTTCAAGAGTTGGCTGCTCTTTGTCCATCTATAGTTTCGAACAATGAGAAACTACTAGAAAATTTCATTGGAGGACTTCCACAAAGTATCCAAGGAGATGTAACTTCTTTCGATCCACAAACAATTGAAGAATCTACCCGGATGACTCAAATACTCATGGCTCAAGTTGTGAAGAGGGAAAACATTATCAAAAATAATAACAACAACAACAATCAAACCAACAACAACAAAAGGAAATGGGAAAATGCCCAGGGATGTTATAATAACAACAATCAAAACCGTAACACTAACCATCAACAACAACAGAAGAGAAGACAAGAAGCTACAATGGTTTATGTCGCTACACCAACACAAGGCAAAGGATATGTTGGAACTCAACCACTATGTAATCGATGTAAGTTTCATCACTCAGGTCTTTGCCCTGCCAAGTGCCGCAAGTGTCAAAAACTAGGACACCTTGCCAGGAATTGTAGAGGCAAGACCATAGTTACGTGTTTCGGATGTGGGGAGCAAGGACACTATCGGAATCAATATCCTCAAAACCAAGGTCAACAAGTTGAAGGTGCTCATGGGAATGCATACATGTTAGAAGGAGGAGAAGCTCGCCATGGTCTCAACAACGCGACGGACTGATAAAGTTTAGAGTTTAGGAGTCTTATTTCCCTATGCTTTATGTCGTGCTAAGTTTATGTCTTCCATCGTATCCGGATCTTTATAACTTAAGATGTATTACTTTTTGATAAACCACTCGTTGTAAAATATTCTCATCTATCGTACTTTCTTTTCCTTCTGATTCGTTATCACTTACAAGGATTTTACTTCCTTTTTACTTTAACTATCAATTGAACGACACGGTTTAAATCTTTGTAAACATTGAGAGTTATAACAACTAAACCGAACGTCACATTATCGTTCCTTAATTATACATAGCCTAGCTAACTATGTCTAATTCTGGAGGGATCATGGTATGTTGGGAGCAGTTATTTATAAATCTTAGTGCAAGCAAAATTTTCACATATTCCAAGTCAAAGTGTTACTCATGGGAGATTCATCCAATATTTTCTTTACTATGATGTTTTATACACCCTCAATCATCGATAACCGTAACGACACCTCTTCATGTCTTCTCTCCTCGTTATTCATCACAAACTCACAAATTCGATAGACTAACACGAACTGAATTCCTTTTTGGGTGGGCGAATGTGACAACTCGCAATTTCAGGTCATTTCTCAAATTTACTATTCAAGTTTCACTATTTCATCAATTATCGTAAACTAGGTTTACGAGTATCAAATTCGCGTAACCTTAATGGTTTAGCTGCGAATTCATGAACAATCATCAAGGACATTTCATATAGACTAGGTTTAGTCTACATATCATTAGCATCATCGTCATCATATTAGTTCATGCATGGTTTTGCATTTTTCATTCAACGTAAAATTCTTATTAAATAAACGCTATCGCGTAATTAATTATTTTGAACAATTGATCCGATACTTCCAAAAATTATCCCGATATATTTTTATATTCATAAAAATAATATTATGAGTTTACCCAGTGTTTTAAATTTATTTTGTATATAAATTGTTATATTCATATAATTACAACGGTTTTCGTAAAAACTACATGATAATTATTATTTCACTCAAATTTTGTAAGGAATGTATTTTTATAATTTTTTTTACGACTTCAATATATTTTATTTTGATCCGTTAAAATTTATTTCTAGCTAACGCTACCCTAAATAATTAATTATGTACACAAATTACCAACTATACTTAAACCTTTATACATTTAATTATATAAAATACACTAACTTTTGCTTTGTCCTCCTCTTGTCGACATGAAGTACATGACTCAACAAAAAAATGATGCAAAATATCCTAACTAGTTACACTAGACCTACACATGTAATACTTTTATTATATCCTAATATTTAACACATACATGACATATATCCTTGGTGAAAAAAAAACATATCACTCTCCCTCCCATCTCACTTGAAGACCGGCCATAGGAAGAAACATAGGAGAAATCCCAATTTTTGCAAGATCAAGTTTAATTATCACCTCTAGTATACTCTTAATCAAGGTTTTGAAATAAAAACCTAGGGTATTTAGGATAAACCCTTGTTCATTTAACCTCATCAAGTAACTAGTAAGCATTTCATGTTCATATTCATCTTTCATATTTATTTTGTGTTCATTTCATCATATTTAAGAAAAACATGCAAGTCATATCGATGTTTATACTACTTTTTATTGTTTTTAAGTGTTATAAATATATATTCATCATCCTATAATTACTCCTTGAAACATATCACTTTTGGTGATGTCTAGGAACCCATGACACCCTAAGAAGGTGTATGGTAGGATTAGAATAGTTTCGGAGTTGTTTTGAATTGGTTGGAATAGGTTTGGCGCGAGAAAAACTCATTTCGACAAGTTTAATTAAGGGTCTGTCCATATTTTTGAAATCTGGAATTTTCGACAGTAGATAAAAATTTTTGGCCTAGATATTTAGAAAATACACTTTAAAACGAAAACGTGGCCGCTTGAACGGGTTAAAACGGAGTTATAACGAAGAAGTTATGCTATTTTCAAGTTTGACGACGAAAACTATAATCTTCAGAAAATTCAGCATGTTATATCAACTTTTTACGAGTCAAAAATGAATCTTAAGCGTTATTAAATGTGTCGACTTATCAAAAATATATTAGTATACTTTAATACGAAGCTAAGGACATATAAAACGTAGAAAACGGACTTGTAACGATTAAATTACACGTGTTTAGATGAAGTTGCCGTAACTATTATATATAAGAAAAACTAATATATTTCTATTAGACAAATATTACGGCCACAAAGGACCATATTGAGGGTCGTTTTTAACATGGCTGTAGTACTTTTTATAACATGATGTCTTCTAGTAAAAGTAAGTTCGCCTAGCCTATTTTTCAAAATGTCCAACCGTTTGTCAAACGGAGTTGTAACGAGTAAGATACGGTCACTTAAACTTTGCCGAAAACCACCCTTAAACAATATTTTGGACACAAGTACCATACTTTACCTATATTTTTCTCTATGATCAAGACCTCTAGGATGAAAACCTAAATGCTAAAACTTTGAGATAATGATACAAGCTTCCTAAAACCGTTGAGTTTGTTTCCTAACACTCGACGTGCACCATTTTACGACTAGCTTTTCAAGGCCGTTTTTGTCACTTTCATGAAATTTTCAATGACATTATTTTACGACGAAAAGTTATAATTTCACAATAAATCACTAAACGACTATCGTAGGAGGTTGTTTCAACGTAAATACTTGTAAAGTATTTTATAAAATGACGACATGTCATAAACATATATTTCGACGATAAACGTTATCTTCAAAAATTCACAAGTGGTATAGATATCATACAAATTGCATGCATAACATTACATCATAAATTATTATATATCATATCATTCATAATAGGTCAAGTTTAGAGATTCACGCTACATTTCGGTGTACTCACTTTTGCCATCGCATCATTGTCCAAGTGAGTCATAGCCCCTACTCTTTTAATTGTTTTGAATTACTTTTTGGGGAGATACATGCTCAACAACTTTTATGACATTCATGTCTATTTGCAAACTATATGTTTATCTAAACTGAATGTTTAGTCATACGAAGTAACAGTTTTGCCATACTTAGAATTTCTTTATCATAAATCATTGAACTAAATGTCTTGGTATAATCAATGAACTAAATGTCGTGGTATAATCATTGAGCTAAATGTCTTGGTATAATCATTGAGCTAAATGTCTTGGTATAATCATTGAACTAAATGTCGTGGTATAATCATTGAACTAAATGTCTTGGTATAATCATTGAGCTAAATGTCGTGGTATAATCATTGAACTAAATGTCTTGGTATAATCATTGAACTAAATGTCTTGGTATAATCATTGAACTAAATGTATTGGTATAATCATTGAACTAAATGTCTTGGTATAATCATTGAACTAAATGTCTTGGTATAATCATGGAACTAATGGTCTTGGAACAAATTGAAACAACACTCATATGTGTTATGTCAATTAACTATTAATACATTAAGTTACGCACTATTGTGAATTCATTTGACATCATGTGCTTGAACATAAACTATACACCTTTTGGCAGTGGGTTGTGAACACACAGGTTGTAAGTTTTGTATGGGCGGAACTTGGAACTGAGTGGATTTACAATGCCTTTGCTGCATAAACGATTTTGAAAGGATTTACATTTCATTACAAACTCTATGAACTCACTCAACCTTTGTGTTGACACTTTTTAGCATGTTTTATCTCAGGTATCTAAGGCATTCACTTCATGGCATGCATGTGGACATATCATAGAGTCGCGGTGACGACGCGTCTCACTTGGGTTTTATAAACTTTAAAACATCGTTTGGTTTGTAACTAACTTATTTCCACACAAATTGATTTTCATTTGGGACCTATACTTTGTAAACTCAGATTGTTTTAATAAATCAAACGATGTGTTTTCCAAACGACACTTTAGGTCGTTCAATATAACTGTGATTGTGATGCTATGACAGTCGACCCCCAGGAATTCCATTCCGCTGCAAAAC
This sequence comes from Chrysanthemum seticuspe, assembly GCA_019973895.1. NCBI lineage: Eukaryota > Viridiplantae > Streptophyta > Magnoliopsida > Asterales > Asteraceae > Chrysanthemum > Chrysanthemum seticuspe. The sequence goes on along the minus strand of BPTQ01000007.1, from coordinate 233,922,780 downwards.
AGGTAATTTGGGGGTGTGACAGAATCATTAATCAATAATTGTGGTATTGAGATTGAGAAAGTGAGTAAGGTCAATCGCGAGGTTAAGGCCGCGAATCAGAAATTGACCGCTGAGCTTGAGAGTTACAAAGAGAATGCAAGAGCTTATGAATTTCATACAAACAAAATATCAGAATTAGAAATTGGTTATCGAGATTCTGTTTTAAGAGAAAAACAATTGCAACTCAAGTATGATACACTTGATGTGAATCTGAACTTGAAAATAAAATCTTTAAACAAGGAAATTTCTGAACTAAATGACCAACTTTCTAAACAAAAAACACTGTTTTCTGATCTTGAAAAAGAGAAGAAACAGTTGATTGCTGATTTTTCAAAACGAGAAGATTCTCTTCTTGATGAAATTCTGGATAAAAATGAAACTATCAAAAAATTGGATAATTTACTTCTTACAACAGGTCATTCCGCTAAAACAAACAAGATGCTTTCTAATCAAGTAAATCCGATTTTTCATACTGCACATAAAATGGCTCTTGGTAACAATCCTTCTTCGTTCCTCAAGAAAGCTCAGAAATCTCAGAATGTGTTAAACAATGGAAAACCTTTGCATGAACCTATAATTGTGCATGATTCTCTTGAAACGTTGGAACTATCTGAGGAGAGTAGATCAAGAATGAAACAAAAACATCCGAAAATCAAACCAATTGACTATAACAAATGGAACAAAATTAATGGTATTTCGTTTGTTTCACATAAAGAACAATCAAAGTTTTCCATCACACCAGTTTCAAAACCAGTTTCAAAACCAGTTGCAACTCCTGTAGTTGTCTCAAAATCCTTTTCGAAAATCGAACAAATGTCTTCAAACAATCCTTTTAACACAAGTGATGCCAGAAGCATTTTAGACGATGTTAAAACTAGAATTGGGAGACTTCAAGAGACTGTTAAAACTAAAACTCATATTACAACCAACATCTGGTTTAATAGTTTTGATATTGAACAAAAAAAGTTTTTTGAAACTGAAATTGCCCCTCAGCTGAATAACATCAACTCCAGGGTAATTTATTTTGAACAAGCCTTTTTGAAAGAAACAACTGACTTTGTCAAGGACCATAAATCCCTGGTAAAGCAAGCTAATGAAAGTGTTGAACACATCAAAGTTTTGGAAAATTTGAATGATTCTCTCTTCGAAGATGTTATGACTACCGATATCATGTCCATTATCTTACAAACATATTCTGTTGAAGATCATGAAAGACTCCAGTATGAGACCTCCGCAATTGTTTCAAAATATGAAAAAGCTCTTGAAAAACTTGAAAAAGAAAACGTGTCCTATTTTAAACAGCTTGATTGAAAAACCGAGGAATGCAAGTATGACAAACTGTCATATGAGCGTGCCTACAAGGACATGAAAGAGCAAAATGATCTTTTGAGCGCTCAGCTGGTATGTTTAAAAGGAAAGGCTGTGGATACTAAGCTTGAAAAACCATTGACTGAGGAGAAAACAAATGTTCCCAAACCGGTTTTCAAACCAAAAATGTCTATTTCTCAGCCTCCTCCAAGAGTCAATGAGAAAATTGATTTGTCAAAAACAGCCACTCCACAGTCCCTGCCTATTAAAAAGAGAATTGTCAAAGGTTTTGAAAAACCTGTTTTTGATAAAGAAAAAGTGATTACTCATGGCATTTCTAGGAATAGTAAACGGAATGTGACCACAAATCTAGTTAAAGAATCTGTTGGTTCTAACAACATGGTCCGAAATCACTATCTAGAAGAAGCTAGGAAAAAGGCACAGACTCAAAAAGACAGAATTTTAGGTGCAACATCTAGGGTGATGAATTCTACAAGATTTCAAGGCACTACTAGTAGTAGTAAACCATTACCTAGGAACACTCTACAAAAGACTAGGGATTGGCTTGCATCTAAGAGTAGTTGCGCAAAAGAAAATGCTATGCCCTTAGAAAACAACACTAGGAATTCTAAGTCTTTTTCGAACAAGAATCAATGTCCACAAGACTGTAGTGACAAAGTTAAAGCTGCTGTTTTAAACAAGAATATTGAATTTGTCTGTACTACATGTAAAAAATGTGTCTTTACAGCTAATCATGATGCATGTGTCTCACAATATCTCAAGAAAGATAATTCTCGTGCCAAGGTTCAATCGACTAAGACACCAAACAAAAACAAACCCGTTGACAAGATAAATATGGATAAGAAACCTAAAAGGTGGATCACTTCAGGACGTAGTTTTTCTAAAAATGAGTCTTCCGCTGCATCTGATAAGAAAACAACTCCTAGATCTTACCTTAGGTGGATACCCACGGGCAAAGTTTTCAACAAAGTAGGTCTTAGATGGATTCCCACAGGAAAGATTTTTGATACTTGCACCAACACAGATAATAGTGACAATCATTCGGATAAGGAAGTCAGATCCACTACAACCGTTGATAGTGATCACCCTCACCGTGAGGAATCATGTACTTCTAACACTGTTATTTGTGAAAATTCTTCTTCTGTGGATGCAGGTACTTGTAAAAGTGTTGAAGGTTCATTCACCCCATGTGGTAAAGAAGAACTTTATGCCAATATCGCATGGGGAAATCCTTTTCTACTTCCACTCTTAACTCCACTTTTACTTGTCCAAACTTAATCTTCTTTCTTCAAATCTTCTTTGTAAATATTTTCAAAAAAAAAAACCAAATACAAAATTTGAAAAACCATCAAAAACCAAATACAAATATAGAAAAATTTTCAAAAAATTCAAAAACATTAGAAAATTTCAAAAATCCAAAAATATTCTTCTCACGACATGTCTCTCGTATAATCGGTATTCTGTACGTTTCTAGAAATGTCATTCAATAATGATACGGGTATGTACATATGCTTGAGCGAGAGTTCTTTAAATGTTTTTTAAAACATGTCGCTTCTCAAATTTTTCTTAAAAAAAAAAGATGGCTTTCGTATACTTCAGTACGAAACCCGAACTTCAAATTAATGGCTTCTGGACACATCAGTCCAGGACCCGCGCTTCAAAGAAAGGAAAGTGCTAAACCAAACAAAGGTTTTAAATATTTTTCAAGCACTTTTCCTAAAAACAATGGCTTGTAAGTATTTCAGCTTGCAACCCGATCTTTAAAGAAAGGAAAGTGCTACGCAAAATCGATTTTCATAAATATCGAGCACTTATCCTAAAACAAATGAAGATAATTCTTCTTCAATATCTTCAAAAGATTTTTTAAAATCTTCATCTTGCGTACCATTGATTTGAATTTTTTCAAAAAGATTTTTCAAAATCTCTCACATTTGGTACCAAGATAACTCCCTCTAAACCCTTAATTGAGTCTAAATTTTCTATATGAAAAATATGCTTTCGTTAAGGGGGAGTATAAAACAAAAAATTGTTCGAAACTTCATGCTAAATCAGTTTCTCTCCAAATGCTTTTCGAAAAACATATCTTTTAATCATTTTGTTTCAAAAACATCATCGATATGCTATTTTTGAGGGGGAGAAACGTGATTAAAATGTGATCAAAAAGGTTTAATGATCGTTGTTTGAATCTCAAAAGAGCTCGACTCAGTCGTAACCAATGAATTGACGAGAAATTAAAGTTAGGAAATGTACCATTTCGAGAAACTTTCTATGGACTTGACCAGGACGGGTAATAATTTCAAGCTAGTTCTCTAGTGATGTAAACGTGTCTCGAATCGGTCTAGTTCATTTAAAGTCGATCAATTCAAAAAGTGCGAACTCTACCCTGTCTGTGCAGATTTCAGTTAAAACAATATAAGCACATGTGAAGGGGGAGTGTTTTTGAAAAACAAAACTCTCAAGGTGTTAACAAAATGTTTTGATAATCATAAACACTTTGAGAGATTTTCAAGAAAAATGGTTTTATGGCAACAATAGGACAATCATGGAGTTATAAGGTGACTAAGGATAGGAAATTCGTCCTATGATCCGCCAGAGCCGGAGGGATCTACCCAAGGACATCACAAATAGTTAGTATTAGAAGTCCTTCGGAATGATTGAAAAAAGGAGTAATGTGAGAAAGGAGAAAGAAGGGGTTGAAGAATTAAAAAGAAAAGTAATGAAAAAGGGTGAAAAGAAATAGCCCTCCATATTCAACCTTAGGGCAGAAACCGGGTTCAATTCATCTGCTACTGGTTGTCACTAGATGACACTGGTATTGAAGACAAAGACGTCATGGACCCAGTGACGCACTGCACTAAACTTTCTAGCCACTCAATTCCTCTCAAAAGGGATTTGTTTCATTCTCACTGGGAACCTTACATAATCTATCAACTTTCTCTTAGAGATCGTTGATATTGAAGAAGGAGACCCTCTCCCTAGTCTCCGCTCAGGAAAACCAAAATGCACTATTGAGTCTAGAGCCACGAGATTCATCAAAAGATCTCATAGGAACACTTGACATGACATCGCTTGTTGTTCATCAATGAGGGCACAAGTGATATATTCTAGAGTCCTACGCAGATCTTAGCAATCTGCCAGAACATTTATGAGAAGTTTCACATCTGTGATCTTCAGTGATTGAATGGAAACTCCTGCCAGGGTCAACATCAAGAAGCCCTGACAGCAGGTCACTTCGGTAACTCCCCGTGGATTACGCTTAGTGTGTCTCAATCGGTCTACAGTCGTGGAGTGATGCTTCGGTGTGCCTCAGCGACTCATCTGAACTGTAGGTGTACTTCGATACATCGCGTTATCTCACTTGTGGGACTCCAGTTCAGGAACGGCTCTTGTGAGAATTAGAGACGTGTTTTCACACTATGCTGTTAACACCCTCAAAATTCAAACTTGTAAGTGCCGGAATCCACTTATTACTAACCTGTTTTTATGTTTTCTTCTTATGGAAGCTCCGGAGCGGATTGATCGTGCAGACTCTCCACATGCTCATACCAACAACACATGAAAGTTCTCATCAATATCAAAGGCAACACAAAGTGAAAGACGATTCTTCATCAATGTCAAAGAATCTACAAAGTATAAAGACTCGAGAACTACGTCATTGGTAATTAAAAGTCAAATAGAAGTGTGAGCATGGTGGAGAAAGACGAGGAGACACCTAACCAACGAAGTTGACAACGGCAGACAATCACATTAATTAATCACAAAGCATGAAGGAACAAAGAATCAAGACTATTCTATATCTACGCACAAAGTTCAAGCTCGAGAAAAGTAAAGACCTAATCAAGTGGAGCACCTTTTGAATGACCACCCCTTAGGGGGAGATTGTTAGCCTTAATAGTTTTTATTAGAAGTGATGGTCATTCACGTTTAGGAACTTTGTAACGTGTGTTAGATATCATGATAGAATAGTCATCGGGCTCGTGGATTGGGCTAAGCTAATTGGGTATTAGTTTAGTTAAGCTAGCATTGTATAAGTTCATGTAACCCAATCCATGTCCAAGCCCATATACGGCCCATGGCCAAGCCTTAGGGCATCCTTTGTCTTGTACTATAAATACCCCTCAAGTATGTCATTTGAGGGGTGTGCTTGTGTGTGTGTGTGTTTTCATATGAATATTGTTTTCATCTTCTTTCCTTTATCTCTCTATACATACACGATCTATCATTCAAGTCACCACGTTCTTATTCTTTCTTCTTTACGCATATCACCAGTTTGTGTTTAACGTGATATAAGTGTTGGGTTTGTGATAAGGTTGATAAAAGTAAGGTCCTACAAACACCCACGTAAAGGTCATGCATATCAGAATGTCTTTTGTAATATGAGAATGTCTTTTGTAATATGATTTACTTCACGTAAAGGTCATGCATTCACAAATTAACACCCACGACCCACACTTATGAATCTTCATCCCAAAATATCATTCGACTCTAAGCACAGGTATACACACAAACTACATTTGACATACCCTTAACACAAGTACTCGTTCATGTCTTTACCGTCACCTATGTTAAACCATTCGAACACCCACAACCAAACCATTGTTTCATCTACGCCCTTTCTAAAGAATAGTTTGTACATAATCTCTTTACCCCATTCAATTCATGCACCCACAACCTAACCCACGCATGACATCTCAACTTCAAACATGCTTAAGACACAACCATGCTCAATGCGAGATCCCTTTTTATTAGTTACCTTAGGTTTGTTTCTTGTTTGCATAGGTTAAAAAGGCTTGAGTAGTATAAAATAAACATGGGTCGACTAGTAGAGGTTTTAGGTATTATATGTTTATCATTTCATGTGATGCTTATATAAGTGTTATAATAGATTCAAGAGGAAAAACAACCAATTAAGAAGACTAATATGAAAAGAACATGCATGGGTCGAATAGGTTTTCAAAAGCAGCTTCTATACCAATTAATAGTATACATTAGTCGACATATATAGAGTTTCACTTCCATGATTTCATGCAGTCTTGAACTCGATAAATCTTAGCCATGTTTTATTTCTTTATGTAACGTGTTATAAGGGTACAAAAACAGGCGCATGGTGAGACACGACACACGATCAGAATTCAAAAAGAGCAAAAGGAAAAGACGTGGTGACGATAATACCTTTGAACGTGCCAAGAACGAAGAAGACGAGGTCAAGAACACGCAACCAAGCACCCCCTTTTGTCTCTACCACCCACGACCAGCAGGAATATGAACCCACAACAAAACCAAGTGACTCATGTACCACAATACCCACGATACCAGCAACTAAAGGACTATGTACAACCTTCTCTTGGACTTTCTTATGTGTCGACAGAAAAATGAGAGAGGGAAGGAGTTTTGCCGTCACTTGTCTAGATGAATTAGGGTTTGGTGTGTGTTGTTTTGGGTGAGATATGGTGCTCTAAATAGAGATAAGAATGAGATAATTGAGGCAATGATTTTGGTGTCTTTGGTGTCTCTTCCTAGCCGAATAGGGAAAACAATAAAGACCAAAACATATTTTTATTCACTTGCCTACTATACTTGTGTCTCATTTATTTAAATGACTAGTGTATGACTTATCATTGTGTTATATTTATTATGTAAAGTCAAATTTCTAATTGTCTAGTATATAGTGTTCGTAGTTAACGACTTTTGATTATTATAACGAGGGGCATTATGGTCTTTGAACACGTTTACGGATTTTAGGGTTTTACAGAAACATATACTTGTGTGAAGTCCATAGTCAATTATAAAGAGTGTTCATGAAAGCTTGGTGTAAACTTGATGCAATGCACAAATCATAAGAAAAGGATTTCCAATCCATGGTTTATGTTTTGTAAAATCATTTTAAGAATAAAAACACATAGGTAAACCTTTCGGTCCTTAGCCCAATGATTATTCTTTCGAAAATCCATTTGTTTGTAAAAGATTCTTATTCAACTTGTTCCTACGACTCTTTCGACCTCTTCGTGATGAAATCGTTTCTAGTCTTGTTTTAACAAGTAAATATGATGAGTGTCAATCATCATATCCCCATACTAGTTTGTCACTAACGTTTTGGAATAAAACATATGAGAAATCCTTTCGGTCCTTTATCTTGAAAATGTTTTACCAACAAATCAAACAAGACTAGTAGTTTTTCCAACAAACTTATTAAACAAGATCATTTACATGCATCACATATAAGAACACTCCTACAATTTCCTACATCCTTACACACAAGTATATTCAATAATTACTTCATTAAAACCATAACATAACACAAGTAGTAACCATGTAATTCATATAATTCAATAGAATAGAGATTCATGACAAAGTTCATAAGAATACCTAAACTTCGGATTACAAGAACTAGAAAATTGTTGAACTATAGCAACCACACGCCTCCAATCTTCTTAGACTACCCGTACAACTCCAATATGACTTCCAAATGGTTGAGAATTGTTCTCACCACACTCCTAGACGTTTTACAGATGAAATAGGACTTTTGGGATCAATAAAATTGGCTGGTAATAGTCTTGGTGTAAGCCTATTACTCTTTTGGGTGTGTCACACTAAACTACTAAGTCTAGGTGCATTATATAGCTAGGAACCCTTTACCAACAAGCCAAAAACGTCCACAATGAGTTAATAACTAGAAATGATTGGACTCCCATGATTAATAGAAGTTATGGCATCAATAAATGAGAGAAAGTGTAACTGCAACATCTCCAGCCGGATCGGTTGCGACGCAGCCGATCCGGTTGCGTTTTGACCATTTCCCAGCCGATCCAGTTGCGGGCTCCGACCGATCGGCTGGGAGCCTCCGTACAACCTATTTTGACTTTCTTTGTCTTTTCTTGATTCGTGCCTTTTTCCTTGCTTTCGATGCTGATTTCCAAGATGAAAATTGATATTTATTTGATGTAGATACTTCGAAATCCTTATGCCTCCAATCATCGAGTCCTTGAGCTTCCTCACCTATCTCTCTTCCTCGGGAATTATCCAAATGTGCATGAAATTGTCATTTCTTCACCTTTTACGATATCTGGCTACATTCACATACAAATACACTTCTATTGCACTTTTGCAATAATTATGTCTAAATATAACCGATTATCATACACAAAACTAACAATAACGCTACTTAAAACATGCTCATTTTGAGCGTTATCAAATTGTTAAAAGTATAATAGTAGTTAAATGGTTTATAGAAATAACGGTAAATGATATTTTATTAACAACTGAAAACTTAATAATATCACGTAAAGAAAATATAAAAAAGTGATGAATAAGTAATAAATATAAGTAATAAAGCTTATAGAGTGAACTGTCAAAATAACTTGTAAAAACACTAAAGCTTATACAACAATAAACACCCATATATCTATAAGCATTAACCAAACACATTTTTGAGATCCCAATATGGCCTTTCGGGTATACGAAAAACACTTTACATAACGTCAATTATTTAAACCATACTTTTTCGGGCACAAAATTGTACCAAACATTGAAGCACCTCAAAGTTTGATCATTACAGAAACAATCTAATTCGCACCAAATATTTTTGTAACCAAAATCTGGATCGGATTCTTTAGACTCAAGGTTAACTCAACACATGTAAAATACAGTTGCATTTTGATGACGTATAGTCTGGAGTCGGGTCATAAACCCGACTAGAGCCCAATACTTGCAAGCCCGGCATGAACCGGGCCAATATCAATAAGAGTTTGGGCTCACGAAAGCCCAAACCCAAATCTATTTACGGAATAGATATCCGATATCTTCTAAAATAAGAAGATAATCATTCCCAACCGACCTAGGCGGGATACGCCGAAGGTTGGGGAACACGGAACCAACAAGGATTCCGTGCGTATATAAAGGGAATCATATCCCTCGTTTAAGGTACGATCTCATAATCCTAAAACTCCTTAAACCCTAAACCGATTACTCACTCTCACGCCGGAGGATAATCGTGGGAGACAATCCCACGGTAAGCCTAACGGTGTCTTTTGTCTCTTAGTGCGCAGGTCTCAAGCAGCAATTCTCAATTGGTACGAGAACCGGAGCTCCAAACAAGGAACGCCCAACTTTTGTATCAACAAGTGGCGCCATCCGTGGGACCCTACACTAAGAACCAACACTAGAATGACAAAGCACGGTCATCATCGATCGCAGTCAGACCTCATGGGAAAGAAGTCGCAAAGTGGACTAACTCCTAAGCAGACCTCTGGGACAACCAGCGCTGCTAAAAATAAGGGATCAGGCCAAGACTTGATCTTCCCTCTGGTGGAACCGCACTCGGGAACAACCCAAGTCACTACAACCACCACGAGCGGAGTAGACCCACTGCGCACCGTCTTTACTACTCCCTTCCAGTCGGTGCTAGAAACTGGCCCAACAAAGGCACCAGACGCACCTGACCGAAATAAGGATGTAGTGATAGAAACAAACATACTTGCTCTCGAGGGGGTCGCACCAGAGCTAACACCAGAAGTTTTCGTATCCCAGAACTACGAAACATTAACTGCCCTCATGCAAGAGGAAGAGAAGAAGAGATCAGGTCGGAACTTGAAAGCCCGACTCAATTTCGATTCTGAATACGAAACTTCCCCACTGCGCCATCAGAAAGAGAAGCGTGGGAGAGATAGCCGCCGACCCCCAGTATTCAACCGGATCGGGAGAAGAGTTGAGGAGGATGAGACATCTCACTCGCATCATCTGAGTGAGAATGATGAAGATGAAAAGCGTACCAATGTCCATACTAGACTTGGTAGCCGCAGAATCCAAGACAGATTGGGACGACACTATTCCCCAAGTGAAAGCCCTCCGAGTACAAACTTAGAGGACAGTCGGCGCAAGCGCCGAAAGAGGAAAAATTCATCCTCTGAAAATTCCTCGGACAACGAGGATAGTGAAACTGGAAACTGGAAGTCCAGAAACAGATATGATGACCAGGAGGATGAAGATATATCCCTCCCTTGGTGTCGCCAAAAGGTGGATGCGTTCACTCGGCGCATCAGTGACTTTTCAGAAAGCAAAAGAAGGCGCATGCCCGCCAACGTAAAGACCTATGATGGAACAGGTGACCCTGATGATCACCTCAAAATTTTTGAGTCAGCCGCGACAATTGAAAATTGGCCGCAGCCTGTGTGGTGCCACATGTTTAACTCCACACTGGTGGGAAACGCGCGGAACTGGTTCAGCAAGCTTCCACGCAGAAGCATCAACGGATTTGAGGAATTGAGAAAGGCGTTTCGCCTAAACTTTACTCAAAGGAAGAAGTGCGCTAAAAATCCTGTCGAACTTGCCAGGGTAAAGCAGCGCCAAGGAGAGTCTACACGCGTTTTCATGGAACGCTTCAAAGACGAATGCATGCAAGTTAAAGCATGCCCAGAAGTATTGAAGATCTCCGGTTTCATGAACGGGATTAACAATCCAGAACTCATCAAGAGGTTGAACGACAAGATTCCTGAAACCTTTGATGAACTCATGAAACGCTCCCGGTCCTTTGTCCAGGGAGAAGCCGCTGCGGCGGATAGCAAAAGGAGCTACTCGAACTACCGGTCACAAGAACAACCTGGGAGACAACCCAATGACGGGGGTAGTAACCGTAATAGGAGCTATCGCAACCAGGGGAGCGGGAGGGATAATGACAGATACACCCCGCTTACAAAAACCCCAAAGGAAATACTCGCAACAGAAGGTGCGAATTTTCCACGACCAACACAGATGCGTACTCCAGAAGATCGGCGCACTGGGAATGGATATTGTGATTACCATGCACAGAAGGGCCATACCACCAACGAATGCGTCCAACTACGCCAACTCATCGACAAGATGGTTAAAGAAGGTAGATTGGACCACTTGGTCAAAAACATCAAAGAGGGAAAGGATAGACAAAAAAGTGGACACAAGAAGGAAACACCAAAAGACAAGGCTGACACAATCTACATGATACAATCATGGCAGCGAATCACTAGGCAGAAGGTCAGCCAAGATTTTTCTCGTGGAAAGGAAATTTCCTTCCCTACCTTAACTGCGGACAACGCAGAGGTGGAACCACTCACCATAGAGATAAGCGCGGGGGGTCACGACATCCACCGCATGTATGTTGACGGTGGAGCCTCTGCAAACATAATGTATGAGCATTGCTTCAAGCGGCTGCGCCCTGAAATACGCAGTCAGTTAAGCCCGGCCAGCACGGCATTGACTGGTTTTACAGGTGAAAAAATATGGCCGATGGGGCAAATAAGACTACTAGTCAGCATCGGAAACGAACAACATTCCGCGACGGCCTGGATGGAATTCATGGTGATCAAATCTCCATCGCCATATAATGGCATTATCGGGAGACCCGGGATATCAGCTATGCGCGCAGTGCCATCAACAGCGCATGGGATGCTTAAATTCCCGGTGGAAGGAGGCATTGTTACTCTCTACAGCGCCACTATCCCACATAGAGAATGTAACACGGTTACATGCGAAATGGCGCAAATCCCAGAACAACGCGCAACCAGAATTCCAAATCTGAAGGTTGCAATTCACCCTGAATACCCAGACCAGGAAATATCCATCGGAGGGTCATTGTCGGACAACGGCAAAGCGGCTGTGTGCGCGCTCCTACAAAAGAACTTGGACATCTTCGCATGGGAGCCAAAACACATGACCGGAGTACCGCGTTCCATAACAGAGCATAGACTGAAAATCCGACAAGGATACTCACCAATACGCCAGAAGAAGCGCGGTCAAGCTCCAGAGCGCGCGCAAGCAATCCTGGCGGAAGTACACAAACTTGTGGACGCAGGGATCATGCGGGAAGTCTATTACCATGACTGGCTTTCCAATCCAGTCATGGTAAAGAAGAGCGACGGCAGCTGGCGTATGTGTGTAGACAACACAGACCTTAACAAAGCATGTCCACAAGACTGCTATCCATTACCAGAGATAGACTGGAAAGTAGAGTCTTTGTGCGGATACCCATTAAAATGTTTCCTCGATGCATACAAAGGATACCATCAAATACAGATGGCTAAAGAAGACGAGGAAAAAACAGCCTTCCACACAAGCCAAGGCGTTTATTGTTACACAAAAATGCCATTTGGTTTGAAGAACGCGGGCGCCACCTACCAGCGGTTAGTAGATAATGCTTTCGAAAAGCAGGTGGGCCGCAATCTAGAGGTCTATGTTGATGACCTAGTCATAAAGAGCCATATTGAAGGTGAGTTAGTACGCGACATTGAGGAAACGTTCAAAACCTTACGAGAGATCAACATGAAGCTGAATCCAAAAAAGTGTACCTTCGGAGCTACTGAAGGCATGTTCCTTGGATACCTTATCGAACCGGACGGTATAAAACCATGCCCAGAAAAAACAAAGGCGGTCATCGATCTTCCCTCACCACGCACGTTGAAGGAGGTCCAATCTCTCAATGGAAAGCTGGCCGGCCTAAACAGGTTCCTATCCAAGTCAGCAGAAAAATCGCTACCCCTTTTCAAGACACTCAAGAAGTGTACAAAGAAGGGTGACTTCAGCTGGACTACGGAGGCAGAAGTAGCCTTCACTCAGCTCAAACAACATCTGGCTACGCTTCCAACACTTGTTGCACCCCGACAAGGGGAAGAGCTGATCATGTACTTGTCTGTAACTGATGGAGCAGTCAGCGCAGTGCTACTAACAGATAGGGATTCAGTACAAACCCCCATCTACTTTGTGAGCAAAGCACTCAAGAAGACGGAGATGAATTATAGTGCAATGGAAAAGTTAGTTCTAGCATTGGTATTTGCTGCCAAACGACTGCGCAGGTACTTCCAAGCGCACCCGATAGCAGTAATCACAGACCAACCAATCAAACAAATCATCTCCAAACCTGATGCATCAGGCCGACTCCAAAAGTGGAGCGTATTGCTAGGGGAACACAACATTTCCTACAGACCGCGTACCGCGATTAAAGGACAAATTCTGGCAGACTTCATCATCGAGAAACCAGATGCCGACGAGGTTCCCGCACCAAGTAAGAAGGTACTATTAGATCCATGGATCTTGTTTACAGATGGATCCTCGTGCGTGGATGGGTCAGGAGCTGGCCTCATTCTCACAAATCCAGAAGGAATGGAATTCACTTACGCACTGCGTTTTGAATTTACAGCAACAAACAATGAGGCAGAATATGAAGCTCTAATCGCCGGACTACGCATTGCAGCTCGAATGGGTGTACGTAACCTGGAAGCAAATGTAGATTCCCGGTTAGTGGCCAACCACGTGTTGGGTGAATATGTAGCTACAGAAGAAAATATGATTCAATATCTCGACAAAACCAAGACATTGATCAAAGGCTTCGATAGATTCACCATCAAGCAAGTCCCTAGAGGAGAAAACCGCAAAGCGGACGCACTAAGCAAGATCGCCTCGACAAGCTTCGCACATCTGTCGAAACAAGTGCTGGTAGAAACACTGAAAAGCAAATCCATATCGGAGATGGAAGTTTCCACAGTCATAGAGGAGGAAGGTCCTACATGGATGACACCGATCACGGACTTCCTAGACAAAGGAGTGTTACCCCAAGAGCAGAAGGAAGCTCGCAGGATACGGCGCACGGCGCAAAGATTCGAACTTCGAGACAACATACTGTACCGACGCTCTTTCCTCCAACCATGGCTTCGCTGTGTAGGTCCACTACAAGCAAATTACGTGCTGCGAGAAATCCATGAAGGTTCATGCAGCATGCACTCAGGACCACGGTCCGTTGTAGCGCGCGCCATGCGATCAGGGTACTACTGGCCAACCATGCACCGCGATGCGCGAGACTTAATAAGGAAGTGCAACGACTGCCAAGTACATCGACCCGTCCCGCGCAAACCACAGCATGAACTAACACCAATCACATCCCCATGGCCATTCTATAAGTGGGGTATTGACATTGCAGGACCTTTTCCAGTCGCTGCGGGAGGATTGAAATTCCTCATAGTCGCCATAGACTATTTCACTAAGTGGATCGAGGCAAAAGCAGTAGTAACAATCACTGGCAACCAGGTAAAACGCTTTGTCTGGGAAAACATTGTATGTCGCTTCGGTTTACCTGGCGAAATTATCTCGGATAACGGAAAACAATTCTGTGATAATCCTTTCAAAGATTGGTGCGAGAAGTTGAACATCACACAGCATTTCGCATCAGTTAAACCCCCACTTTCCCTCTGGGGAAGTCCGCAATGGTTGCTTGCGCATCCGGCACAACCGGATGCACGTCAAGGGGTATAAAATAATCTGAGGTGAACTCTAAGAGATTGCTCTCGGACAAGAAAGAGGTAAAGTCCGATAATTGTTTCACCATGGTGTACAGAAACGCACGCGCGGGTACCTTGCAGTGGGTTAATTTCTGGATTGCAGCTGCAGATCTATTTCAACAATGGCGGATTATTTCTTTTTACAATGAATAACATTGTGAAAATGAAGAGTGGTTTTATACCTTTTTCTCATCTACCCGATATGTGCCACGTGGATCCCACTACCTTCACTTGTGTGGCTGAGATTCCTTTGATGGGACGCGGGGCAGTAACTTTCCCCCGAATAACGAGGCGTTTACTATTTACTTTCATGTCTAGATACAACGTACCGGCGGATATATGTTTATGGCTTCTTTGATACGCTTTGTACGTTTTTTATTATTGACTACGGTTATTAGTCTAGCATCCGCAGTTACGCACTGCGCATACTAGACTGGGGGGACATGATGACGTATAGTCTGGAGTCGGGTCATAAACCCGACTAGAGCCCAATACTTGCAAGCCCGGCATGAACCGGGCCAATATCAATAAGAGTTTGGGCTCACGAAAGCCCAAACCCAAATCTATTTACGGAATAGATATCCGATATCTTCTAAAATAAGAAGATAATCATTCCCAACCGACCTAGGCGGGATACGCCGAAGGTTGGGGAACACGGAACCAACAAGGATTCCGTGCGTATATAAAGGGAATCATATCCCTCGTTTAAGGTACGATCTCATAACCCTAAAACTCCTTAAACTCTAAACCGATTACTCACTCTCACGCCGGAGGATAATCGTGGGAGACAATCCCACGGTAAGCCTAACGGTGTCTTTTGTCTCTTAGTGCGCATGTCTCAAGCAGCAATTCTCAATTGGTACGAGAACCGGAGCTCCAAACAAGGAACGCCCAACTTTTGTATCAACACATTTTGTATTTTTGGTTAACCTTTAATGAAAGATTGGTTGAAATCTACATGTGATTATAATATACACATATATTAACTATAAACTATAATGCTTTTAGTTATACCACACCAAATCTACATAAATAGACTATTAGTTATATGTACGTTGTGCATGAACATTACACTTACATACATCATCTTTCCATGATGTTTGTTTTGGGTGGTTGGCACCAAATTATATAGCTTCATAATATCCTAACGTGATAAGTAATTGGCATCTTTCTTTCATTGCAGAATATCTACTTTTGTTTGACATAACTCCAAATATGCCTTTCACAATGAAATTAAATTTTAGCGTTCCCACTTAATGTATTAGTTCCAGAACAACGAAAGGCAAAATAAAAATAATTCACATTGAGAAAAAAAGAACATGAACTGCTTGCTCACTAAAGGCACAAGACTAACTTGCATATTATAGTAACAAACATTATGAATAAATACATATAGAATAATTAAGCAATCAAATAAAAAACAATTTGCATTCATGACCTATTGTATCAGCATCTTGACTTATCCATATACATTTGATTACTGTGCATGTAACTGTAAGATCGAGAATATATAAGATTTATGTAGTTCGAGAGGTCGAGGTTGATCAAACATGATGAAACAATACATGGTTCTAGTGAGAGAAATTAAAGAGATGGTAAAGAAAAACTATGTGTTTATTAGATTGAAACAACGAAGCATACATCTTGTGAAAATGTAGAGGGGGGTGAATACGTTTTCGTTTCAAACTTAAAACTTTTGTATCAAATATAGTATAAACCATTGCATTTGCTAATCTCGATGCGAGGATGCATTTAACGCATTACGGCATGTAAGGCCAACCCCTTAATATCACATAAGATTCCGCAAGATTAATGGTTCATTATAAATCAAGTTTCACCATTATTAGTCCAGTTGCTTTTTCTTGATCAAGCGTGTCATAATATGTAAAGTGTTAAATATAGTTTATGACTATATGAAAGACCAAGTATGCATCACAAACATAGACATCAACCACATAGACAATAAACAATGTAAAGCAAGAATAAAAGTAGAGCGATAAGTAAAAGGATAGACAAACCAACACGAGGATTTATAGTGGTTCGGTAACGAAGCTCCTCTTCGCCCTACTCCACTTCTCGAGTCACCTACTCGAGAGTTACTTCACTAGATCAACAAACTCCATTCACGGCGGAGAAAACCTTACACAACGTCGCTTATACTTTTTCCGGTACAAAGCTAAATACCGAGTTCTTCCACGAGGTAGAACCAAACCTATCACAACGTCGCCTACACTTTATCTGGTACAAGGCTAGATATCGGGTTCTTCCACGAGGTAGAACCAAACCTATCACAACGTCGCCTATACTTTATCCGGTACAAGGCTAGATACCGGGTTCCATTACAAAGGAGGAACCATTACCCGACCAACACTGCACATCTATGACACCAGTTATGTTTTGTGGCCCAACATAACAAAGCTTGCGTTTTATGGCACAAACACATAAACCATCTAATCTAGTTATAGATACAAGAATATGATACTAAACAATATCCAAGACAATGTGTCTAATGGATATGAAATCCTAAACCAGACATCAAGAACACAAAGCATGATTGTTGGGTTCAGTGAATACCCAAACCCCTTAAATCTAGGATTTGAATAGAAAATATCCTAAGTGTTTAGTCCCTTAAACACTAACAAGTCACTGAGCGCATAGTCACTCAGTGAGCTGTCTTCAGGATACTCAGTAAGAGACAAAGAAGTCTCTCCACTCAGTAAGAGACAAACAGACTTGGGTGAGTGGGTAAAATGGGTGAGGGAAGTGGGTAAAAGGGTTTAAGTATTTTGATTAAAAAGGTATTTAGTGTTTTAATTTTAGGAGAGTATTTAAGTTATGTCATAAAAATTAAATAAGTAGTTTTAAAAATAAAAATGATTTTTAAAAAAAAAAATTGTTTTTTATAGAAATAATTGTTTTAAATAAAAAAAAATGGCTTTAAATAAAAATAATTGTTTTTTAAATGAAAAATATTTACGTTTAGGGGTAAAAAGGGTAATTCGGGTTTAGGGTTCGGTTTTAAGTTTGTTTTCCCCACTCTCACTCCAAAAACGCGTCTCGGGATCCAAAAATATATAGAAAATCCACTCTCGGCTCCGTCCGCAAAGCACGTTTTTCATTCCAAACTCATTTCTGTCCGTTTTTGCCCTGTTTTCGATCCTTTGTACCTGAAACATATAAAAACACATTCCAAGGATATCTGTAGCATAATTGGTTATATTTCCGTGTTTTTAGACTTTTTTGTGGGTTTTTCGGGCTTAAAATGATGAGTAAAAGGCCACTCATCATCCCCCCACACTATCAATTGCTAGTCCCTAGCAATCCGATCATATAAAGTAATGAAAGGATCAAAAATACCAAGAATACCCCGTTTCGACTTTTTATTCAACTACGAGAAATTTAAAACTTGAACGTAAATAAATAACATGCTTGATTATCAAAACATGGCATCATAGAACGGGATTCACACAAAATGGGTGTCTCCGGGGAATTGTAATCGCCATCCTCTTTTTGATACTCTCAAACTAAGCTTAAACTTATTGTGCAAACGTTTTTGTAAAATGCTAACACTACTTATATCAATAATCTATGTAAGTCGAGACTTAACTTTTTACTCCCGCAATTTGTAAAATTTAAGTGAGTGTGCTCATTTCAAAAAGTTTGACCATTGAAATCGCCATTTGTTATGGTTGTAATCCACTTAACTAAGTACTAACTCACCGGAAACGATGAAATTCTAAGGATCGAAAGGGCCTTTTCCATGTTGCGGCTTTCTTCTCGGCACATCCCAAAACATAAGTTTTAAGTGACCGGGCTTTTGACACCTCACAGAGAATAGTACCGGAATCAGCGGGAATTCGATTCCAAAGATTTACGAAGCTACCGTTAAGTTAAAACTAAACCTAAATGGATTACAACCGACGATAATTTAAAAATTCGAGATTCAAAGGTGAGATCACTCCATGTGGCGACTTTCTTCTCAGCTTGTCCTTTTAAGGAGGCTAGGTTTTCACCCTCGAGAATAGTATCGGAGCTTTCGGGATCTTTGAAATCAAGGATTTCCAAATTACCATCAAACTTTTAGACAACTTTGACGAATACGAGTTCAACTTCCGATTTAAATTTAAGAAAAAGCAAGTTTCACACATTTATTCATAAGCCACTTAGTGCTTTTATTCACGCAACTCATATTTTTCATTTTTTCATTTTTCAACTTTTTCATCACTTTTTTTTTCTTCTTTTTTTTCTCATTTTTCATTCATTTTTTTTTTTTTTTTTTTTTTTTTTTTTTTTTCATTTTGACTTTGAACTTTAAACTTGCAACTTTTGCATCATTCAAGTATTTTTCGATACT